>BQNB010119926.1:0-20728 GCA_026074375.1 Tanacetum coccineum
AACTTTATCCAATAGGTAATGCAACTCCCTTTAAACAAGATAATCGACGAAACAGATAGTTAGACTATTCATTTCGGGCCACTAGTAGGAAAACTTAGGTCGCGATACATCCTAGAATTGCCAAGTAAGTTAGGTACTTACATCCATAAGCCATGTTGATGTGAATCATCGAACCTTACAGATAGTAGAAACGAGACTCCGTCCTCGGACATTTAGAAACTTATACAAACATACTCACGCGACTACACCTTCTTCTTGAGGTTTTCACTATAATGAGACTTTCCCTATAACGCGGTTATACCAGTCATAAGATCTGTAATGATATATTTTGAGATACCCATTTTGATGGATTAAATATCCTGGACAAACCTAGCCAAAATTTTTGGTAGATTGAGAAGTGTAGAAACACCGAATTTTGCTGAATAAAGTTATCAGCGTCTTGTTTAGAACGAGTTTATTAAACCTTAAGTCTTTCCTTGGTCACACAATCGGATAACACAAATTTAATCTCGGGACGAGATTTCTTTAAGGGGTAGGTACTGTAACATCCGAGAATTTTCGAAATTTTGAATGACGATTTCAATCTTTGACTTTTAGGGTCTGACTTGACTTATAAGAACGACCATCTAAAGCACGTTTTCATTATTCGGACTCTAAAGCAATTTGATGTAAAACGACATTCCTGACAACTTTTTAGTTTTGACCGAGACCCGAAAACAGTCAGAAGGTGACTGAAATGCCCTCGCAAGATTTTAGAATCAAGAACGAGTACCGGCACAAAAATAATTAAATTACATTTAATTATCACGTTTTATTAAATAAGAATATTTAATAAATTATTTAACATTTTATTCAGTAACGTTTGTTGAAGACACAAATATTCGAGTAAAAGGATCATTTTACGGACAAGTTTATCGGAAATATACAAAATAAATAATAAACGTTTTAAATAAATATTATAAAACGTTTACGAAAAATAGTCGAGTGAATACTCATTTTTATCAGAAAAATGATTTAGAAAACAATGGCACAAGTTTCGTGCGTTGAATCATCCATTACGTGGCCTAAACGAGTCCCGAACCAGTATTTTATAAAAGTTTCTCGACAAGTTACACTTTTAGTCCCTCGAGTATTAAACACTTACCATTTCATTTTAAAGTTTTATATATATATAAAACTTTTATATCTTTTTTTCATTTCATAACAAAAAAACACACCTAGTCTCTCTCTCTCCCCCAAAGTATCCGGCCAGCCACCACCACCGCCGGATCCGGCCACCACCGTCGCGCCGCCGCCGGAAAACTTTTCCGGCCGACTCCAAAAAGGTTTCTCTTTACCGGATCTACCCGATCCCCACTACCACTTTCCTTCACGCGCCATTCCCCCCCACCGGCTGCCACAGCCGCCGCCACCACCGCCACCATCATCATCACATCCTCATCATCTCCATCTCCATGCCACCCTCGTCATCATCACCACCACGACGCCACCACCCCTCTCATCATCGCCACCACGGCTGCACCACAGCAGGTGCGTTTAGCCGTGGTAGCAGCCAATGGGGTGTTTGTTTATGTGGTTTAAACCCCACAAGAGGGTGCGTCGGGTTTATTATAAAACACCATGGGTGCGTTCGATTTTCGTTATAGCACAAGGGGTGTGTTTTGTTTTGGTTAAATCATCTAGGGTGTGTTCGGGTTGGGTTTAGGTGGCTGCCACCACTACGAGGGTGAGTTTGGCAGTCACCACCACCCGAAAAGGGTGCTTTTGTTTTATTAAACCCGAAATGGGTGCGTTTGTTTTAATAGCAGCAGCTATAGAGTACGTTTGGTTTTCTTAACCACACCAAGGGGCGTTTGGCTAAGGGTTTATGCCAATTAGGGTGCGTTAGGTTTACGAGAATAGGGTGCGGTTGGGTTTTAAAATGAAAAGGGGTGCGGCTGGTTTGGTTTTACACCGGTAGGGGTGCGTTTGGCTCGGGGTTTAGAACCACAGCGGGCTCGTTTGGTTTGTGATAGCCCACATAGGGCATGTTTGGGTTGCTGTTTAACACCACAAGTGTGTGTTTGGTTTAAGGAGATAAACACCAAGGGTGTGTTTGGTTGGTTTAACCTCACAAAGGGTGCATTTGGTTTATATAAGTGGATACTAAAAATTAAAAGATTTTGTATATACATTTATATATTAAACCGGGTCTAAATGTGTTATTGGTTAAATAAACATTTTAATTATTATTTTTGTTTTGTGTTTATAATAACTGTTAAAGGATGTGTTTGGGTTTGTAACATGGATTGATTCAATTGAGGGAAAATGGTTAACGTTTGTTAATATGGAAAACGTTAGATAAATGAATAGGTCATGTCGAGATTTTTATAAATCGCTACACTTAGTAAACTTTTACGAAACTACTTTATTTATTATCTTGAATTGTCATAAGAATTATTAAATCCTGATGACCTGATAATCAAGCGTAAGCTATAATTTTAGAGATTTCATTTATCTAGTCCACAACTTTACAACGTGCGTTTATTTTTATAAATGAACTTTCTATTAAATCATTTGGGGATATTCGGGCGCGTGTCGAATTATTTAGTGTCATTTATTTTATCACCTTTCTTATATAATACTTGGAAGTATTATATAATTAGACTATTTTATTTTAATTGTCACCTTTTAAATATAACGCATGTCGTGTACTAAATACGCTTCGAGTTATTCTTTTGGGTGTGTATCTTGTTATATAATTCAAGGTATGAATTATATACTTGGTCATTTCTCATTATGTAATATATGCGGAATATATTACACACTTTGCGTCTACTTTTGATTTATTTATTTAACCAACCACCAAACTATTACCACTTTAAATCTAAATCTTTTATCAACGTGTCGCGTTGATGTAATCATTTATCGGAAAAGAATCCAAATACATTATCCTAGGCTAGTGGGACTTAGCCGTTAAGTTAAGCTGCAACTTCTTGGTTGAGCCGTTCCAGTTTCCGTTCATCTGGTACTCAATGTGTACATTTTCCGCCAATCATTCTTCATCATCGATGTGAGTTTATAGCCCCTCTTTCACTTATTTTATATTTACTTTACAAATCTCGGGGGAGAATACATGCTTAATACAACTTGTTTACATATTCGTTTACAATATTCTTTTACATACATTTCTACACCACTTGTTTACATTACTTGATTTTACAATTTCATTACAAACACTATTACATGTTGATTACAAACATTGGTTTCATACTTTGTAACATACTCATTGCTATACATGTTGCGAAATTGTTTACTTACTCATTTCGAACTCAACTAACTTGATTTATATCACACTCTTTTCTCTTATGGATTTAAAGTTACTCAAAGTTTCTTCGTAATACAATGGTTAATTTTTTTTTGGACACAATGTGATTTTGGTTATATCTCCTGCTTGGCTTGTGTAAGTAACATAACCCACCATTGCCCATTATCATGAATTGTTAAATTCTTGACCGGAGGACCGGTTGAGGAAGCGCGAGTGTATAAATAGATCTATTTGGGATTGACATCCCTGTTCGGGTGAGTAGCTCTCACTAGTTTCGACTGGTATTGAAACTACGACTGCTTACATGTCGAAACAATTTAGATGTTTACGGGTTTGAACATCTACACGGGCCTTTACTTGCATTAAATTGCATACATATATGTCGAGCTTCGGTGTCATGAGCTTAGCGCAACAGTAGATATTATTTATGTGGTACTGTATTTGTTATAGTAGACCCATACATTTTGGAAAATCAACGATTTCACTGTCCATACTACTTATTGAACATTACTAATTTCTGAACACTTTTCATTATATTGCGGCGAAGCAATAAACACTAAACTCTTTTGGTTCTACATTTACTCTTACATTTTTGGCGATTATTATAAGGATTGAAATAATCATACATACTTTATAAATCTTTGGATTCCAACATTTACATTTATACTTACAAAACTCTATGAACTCACCAACTTTAATGTTGACACTTTAAGCATGTTTTTCTCAGGTGAATTAGATGCTTGGCTTACTTGATGTGCATTGGAGTCTAAATTGACAAGATTTCATTCATGGATTTCTTCTTATATACAAATGATCAAATCTCGTTGTATTGCTTTCAAGCTTTTCATTGTGATGCAATTATGGGACAAATGTTATATCAATTTTTAAGAAAATCAACGAGATTACTTTTCAAACGACACATTAGAGGTCGTTCTCCTGTATCTTGTGCTGTTGTATTATGAAGTAACGCTCCCGGACATATTTCCGCTGCGACACATTTTTGGGGGTGTTACAGGTATTTATCTCTTCTCTTTCTCTCTGAGTCTAGGCCTCTATTTCTTACACTCAAAACTTTTGAGAACTTTCAAGCATCTTACTATAAGTACTCTACATGTATATCTACTATATTTACTTGCATCATGAAAATCTTATCTCATAAAAATCTCAAAAGCATTTTTTTTGGTTAAAAACATTCTCGCAAACTAGGACATTTTCAAAAAAAAATTCTTGCATTGCTTAATCCAAAAATAAAAACATTTTCATCAAACATCATAACATGTCTCTTGAATGCTAAAGGAATGCACAATTAATGTGTATTTTCCGGGTACATTCAATCGTAGCAACATCAAACCAAGGAGGCTTTGGGTTATCTCACATGTATATTTTATTTGAGTCAAGATAACCGCACCTTAACATTTGTCTCATATAGGCACACACTAAAAATTGTTTTCTGCATCATCTGGTGTCGCCGGTTCCATTGGAAAACAAAGTCGGTTCCATTCTGCAAATGGAACCAAAAGAACCGGCAACACTGTACAGCAGTTGTAAACTCGATTTTCAAACTTCAAACACAATATTTCCATAAATTTCACCCTATACCAAATCATAGATCTTAAAAGTTGACATTAAGAATATCTAATGATTAGATTTTTACCACAATAATAAGTAATGCATTTAATGTTCAAAAATATTACACTATAAATAGATGTCTTGTCCCAAACACCTCTTCATCCATCCCTTTCAAGAAATTATCTTAAAATTACAATGCCTAAGTCTAACAAAAGAGAAGAAACCTGCAATTATCTTTAAACGTACCGCTAGGATGAGCATCCGACCTTATTGCTTTAACAACCCTCGTCCGACATCTCCTCCATACCAAAACCTATCACCTCCAACTGACTATCAAACGGCTCCTCCATCAACTCCAAATGTGTCTCTACCACTTTCCCCAATTACAACTCTGAGAATCTCACCAAGCAAACTTTTTCTCTCCCCAAAGTCATCTCCACCTCCATTGACCTCACCCCCATCGACACCAACACAACCTTCCAAACACTCCTCACCTCTAACCATAAACTTGGACCCTGTTGAGCTCATTTTCTCAACCCCTCTTACTTCTCCACACGCATTATTTAACTCTCTTAATGATTTACCTCCTAAAACCATACACCCTCCACCACCTAGACCCTCCTTCGAATCCATCGAACGTTTGGCAAATCAACATCCACCTCTTCTAGCCATGGAGCCTCCTCTCTCACCATTTCTACCACAACTTCTACCTTTGCCACCATAACTTCTGCCTCTAAGGCCTAACAACCCCTTTCCTATGCTCACTTATGAAATGTTTTGAGATCATTGTCAACGAACTTAAATCATTGTTAACAACCTTCATGATGAAATGAGCTTCATCCTCAATCACATTCTAGATCGCCTGAATGTCCTTGCTCATAACTACTAAACCAAGAGTAATAGAAATCAAATAATAATGTAGCTTTAGTTAAGATGTATCTTGATTATAATCTTTTTCTCCTTTTTGTTATAATCTTTATGTTCAATAATTGTAATTCAATAAAGAATGCTTCATGAAAAAGATTGTGTTGATTATTTTGCTGCATAAATATATTTATTTCTTCTAACCATTTTTGAAAAGTCAAACTTTTTGACTTTGTATTTGACTTTGTAGCTGGTTTCATCGGCCATTAAAGCCGGTTCCTTCGTGGGAAGAGAACCGTCAATGCCGGTTCTATAGAAGCTATATTTTTATTTTAGTTCTAAAAAATGTTTTGTAGGTACTCCTAAAAAGCAAAGGGAAGATTATACCATCTAAACTAACACTTTTGTAGGTACTCCTAAAGCAAGGGGGAGTTTATACCATCCAAACTAACACTTTTGTTTTTGTAGCTTTCATGATCTACTCTTTTAAAAAAAGGAGGTACTTCCATTAATAAGGAAGCATTGCATATCGGCTAAAAACAACTCTTCTTGATCTAACATTTACCTCTCTTCCTCTTCTAACTAGAAATATGTTTTTAATCTTTTTGTTTTGACAAAAAGAGGGAGAACGGAAGTAAAATAGAACTTAACCTAAACGGAAAAAAACATTAAATCTTAGTTACATTTAGCTAGTTTACTTCCAATCATTTTTATGTTTTGTCATCAACAAAAAGGGGGAGATTGTTAATACAAAACATAAAAAATCACATTTGTGTAAACTACCTAAATCACCCATATTATACCAAAACACTTTTACAACTTTCCTCTTTTAATTCACATTACTTTTAAATAAAAATTTAAAGGGTTTTACATCATAATGACATCATCACCCCAACATATCTTAGGGTAATCTATCAAGATTACATATGATTTTTCAAGATTTTGCAAATCAAAATTTAGATTTAGTTGATGTTGGCCGGTTCCATTGAGTTACACTGGTCGATTCCCTTCTGCAAAGGAACTGGCAGAACCGGGCTACAGTGCAGATATTGGCCTATAAATACCAAGTCATTTCTCATGTTTTACTTACCCATTTTCCAATTCTAACTCTCTAATCTATTGATCATTCTTCTCTCTTTAGTTCTTGTTTAGTTTGCTTTAGCATTTGTAGGCTATTCTCTTCAAGGAAGAAATTGCCAAACACCCCTTTGAGATGATCAAGTTTCAAGTACCTTGTTTAGTATCTCCATTGCATCATCAAGATCAAATTTCTTATTCTTGTACATCATATAGTAGTTATAGTTGTATCCATCCTCTTTGTAAACCAAGTGTAGTGATATTGGTGTGATTCTACCTTGTGAAGAATCCGGTATTTAGCTTTGTACCGTTAAAAGGTGTAAGCAACGTCATGAGGCTTCTCCGTCGGTTGAAAAGGAGATTGGTGACTAGTGTTTACTAACTCTCGAGTAGGTGACTCGAGGAGTGGAGTAGGGCAAGGAAGGTGTCGTTGTAGCCGAACCACTATAAACACTTGTGTCTTGGTTCTATTTCTCTAACTCTTTACTTACTTGCATTTTGTATTTATAATTAGATTATCAACCAAACATCAATATCGTTAAACTTCACATAAGTTTTTGGGAAAGCAAAATTTAAAATTGGTAAAACTATTTAACCCCCTCTTCCAGTTTTTCACAGTTTTCTTCATCTTTATTTAGTTTATGTATTTGATTTAAACTTAGTTTTGAAATCAATGATTTTTTATGTAATTCTTTTTTCAAAGGTACTAATATTTGTAATTCTTTTTTTCTTGCAATCTTGTTATGGTTTTCAATTGCTTGCTTCATGGCACATGCATTCTTTTTATTGTATATTTGGTGTTTTGATTAAGTTATATCACGACCTAATAACCATTTATAGTGTTGTAATACCGGTCTATATATGGTTTTCTTCATCTTTACAAGTCTTATAATGTTCTAAAATCCATGTTCATATGGGCTTATGAGAAAGTTGTTGATGCTACAAAGCACCAAACATACAATACTAATGGTGGGGAGTGGATTTTAGAACATTATGAGAAAGTTGTTGATGTTACAAAGTGTTGCTTCAAAATCTTGATCACTTTAATTCCAGTATCCCAAGTCATACTTTGTTTAAAGAGAGTTCCATATAAAATGTTTAGTTCCAGTTGCACAACAAGGATCATAGTAGAATGAAATTCCAACCCACTTCTCTTGTAATTGCTTCCTAACCCTTGGACCACCACCAAATGCAGCACATGATCACATCTAAAGTCAGGCCCATACAAACAGTAACTTGGTTTTAAGTGTGCCCGACCCTCCTATGTCACATGCATGTGTGGTTTTAGATTACAGCAATCAGGCATGTCCTGAATATCCTACAAATCAATTTCACTAGGGGGCTGCCAATTATATTCTCCTTGTTCCCTTAAAGAATATGTTTCATCTTCTTTACTACTGGTTAGATTACCCTATGTTTTACTTGAATCTTCCTTAGCAAATTCTTTGAAACAATACGTATTTTTTTGTTTTATCAGATGTCTTATCATCAATAGTGAATTGGATGAATAGTGTTCTGATGAACATTATTTTTTAATGAAACCCTAGAATTGAAACAGCTTTGATACCAATTGATATGAACCAGATCGATAAAAGAGATTAAAAGAACAAAACTAGATAAGTAGTTTATATTGATGAGATAAACCGACCTTCCAATGGTTTATATTAATGAGATAAACTGACCCTAATTGATTAGCAAATCAATACTTCATATTCATTCAACATAATCCAAATTACAACATTCATAATCAATTTTGTTAGACAATGAAAACCCCATCGACAATACTTTATTATTCATCACTATTTATTGATTATAGAGTTAGCATAAGCATAACCCTAATGGACCCAAAGCCCACAGACCGGACTTGAGCCAACTAATTTATTCTTATCAGGATGGTTGAAAACCAAAATGATGTAAAAGTCAAACAAATCAGAACTGATAATAGGATTGAGTTTAGAAACTCTGAGCTTGAGAGTTTTCTGACGAGAATAATGCTCCATAGTTTAGTACTCCCTAAGCATTTCTAGACTGAAGCATTCAGAAGAACAAGTTATACTTAGAATAGATCAATCATAGTCAACAAACATGATAAAACTCCCTATGATATATTCAGAGAATGGATCCTTGATATCAGCTATTTTCATGTATTTAGATGTCCAGTGTTTATTCATAATCATAAGGATCATCTAGGCAAATATGATGCTAAAGCTGATGATGGATATTTTCTAGGATACTCATTTAACTCTAAAGCAATTAGGGTCTTAAATACAAGAAGACAACAAATGGAGGAAACTTATCATGATACATTTGATGAGAGTATAGAAGCCATCAGGTTCACAAATACCTTAGTGGATGAAGTTGGAATAAATGATGCTTCTAGATATCCTCCTAATGAATTTCTTTAGGATGATGAGCCATCTAGACAATATCAAGCAAATTATGATATTTCATACTACATCATTCCGCATAGTTGTTCACTTATTGAACTCACCTAAGAAAATCATGATCCTAAAGTGATTGCTCTAAATGAGCAAGACACACCTCATACTGAGGATGTTGAAGGTCCTCTTGGACTAATAAACACTAAAAAGACTCAAGAACAAAATGTTCAGGATGAACAAATCAATCATCAACTCACTGAAGAAACTTCAGGGAACAACACTGAAACCTCAGTACCTATTACTGAACCGTTAGTTCCTAAAGTACCTCAGTCTCAAGGTACCAATCATGCCTCAACAAGCTCATATTCTATTGCTCAAGATAAATGGTTAAGAGATCAACACATTGAACTTGTGAATATCATTGGTGATCCTGGAGAAGGCATGCTTACAAGAAGCATAGCTGCCAAGCTCACAACTGCCTTAGCTAGTGAATGTCTATTTGCTGACTTTTCTCTCTGAGATATAACCTAAAAAGGTGTCTGAGGCACTGAAGCATCTAGGATGGGTTGATGCGATGCAAGAAAAACTAAACCAATTCTATAAAAACAAAGTCTGGACTCTTATTTCACTCCCTTATGGAAAAATAGCTATAGGCTCTAAATGGGTGTTCAAGAACAAGGAAGATGAACTTCAACATTAAACCTTTTTTTAACCAAAAAAAACAAGAAAGATAAACATGGAATTGTTACCAAGAATAAAGCAAGACTGGTTGCTCAAGGTTATAGTCAGGAAAAAAGAATTGACTATGATGAAACCTTTACACCAGTGGCAAGAATGGAAGCCATCAAGATCTTTCTTGTCTTTGTTACATACATGAATTTCATAGTTTTCCAAATGGATTTCAAAAGTGCCTTCCTGAATTGAAAATTAAAAGTTTATGTGAAACAGCCTCCTAGCTTTGAAAGTAGTGAGTTCCCTGACTATGTCTGCAAGCTTGCCAAAGCCCTTTATGGACTGAAACAAGCACCAAGGGAGTGGTATGAAACTCTATCTACTTTCCTTATTCAAAATAAGTTTATCAGGGGAAGAATAGATAACACAGTTTGAAAAACCAATGACAAAGAAATTTAAAATGAGTATGATGGGAGAACTCACTTACTTCCTTGGACTGTAAATCAAGCAGGATGACAAAGAAATATCCATTTGTCAAGAACAGTACATAAGGAACTTACTAAAGAAATATGAAATTTTTGATAGCTCCCCAGTGATGACTCCAATGGTTTCTCCAAACAATCTAGGGCTTGATCTTGCTGGAAAACTAGTCAATCAGACCCCGTATAAAGGAATGATTGGGTGCCTAATATACTTAACTGCAACCAGACTTGATATCCAATTCTTAACATGTCTATGTGCAAGATATCAAGCCAATCCAAAAAAATCACATCTCATTGTTGTGAAAAGAATCTTCAAGTACCTAAAAGGTACTTCATCCCTTGGTCTATGGTATCCAAAGTGCTCAGGATTTGATCTTAAAGGATACTCAGACTCAGACTATACTGGTTGTAATATGGACAGAAAAAGCACCTCAGGTGCCTGCCAAATTCTTGGAGGAAAATTAGTTTGTTGGAGTGCTAAGAAACAACAGTCAGTGGCTATGTCCTCAGCTAAGGCTGAATATGTTGTTGTTGGGTGTTGTGTAAACATTCTTTGGATGAAAAGTCAACTAAGTGACTATTACATCCATTACAAGATGGTACCATCTTTTGTGACAACACCAGTGCGACTGCTATATCTAACAACCCAGTCCTTTATTCAAGAACCAAGCATATTGATATAAGATATCATTACATCAGGGACCACATCCTAAAAGGAGATATTGAATTACACTTCATCCCCATTGAGTATCAGCTAGCTGATATCTTCATAAAGCCCATGGATGAACCTACTTTCACAAGGTTGAAATCAAAGTTAGGCATGGTAAACATTGACTAATCAGTCTCCATGATCAATAATGTTCAGTACGGTGTAAATATTCTCTTTTTCCTAAAAACCAAATATGACTCCCATGACACTAAGGTGTTGTTTGTTTATTAAGAGGCTCTAAATCTGAATATTTGGTAGAAAAGTTTGAATTTGATTTCCATCTTAATCTGAATAAGTGGTTGAGAAATCTGAATCTGAATCAAATAAAAGTGTTTGTTTTGGTAAAAATGTCTAGATGTGTTAAACTATATTTTTTACAATTTAAATATAAAACGATTGCATTCGCGTAAGAAATAAACTTTATTAATTATACAAAACAAATTTTGTAATATAATCAATTTAAAGTTAAAAGTATTTTAAACAAAACATGCAATCTCATGTTTATTTGAAAAAAATAAATGTGTCAGAGTTTATATTAAACTTTTTAAAACGATTAACTAAATGACTCGCGTTAGAATTGAGATATATGAGTCCAAAACCGAACCTTTCAATTTGAACAAAATATGAATTGTCACATATCATCTTATACACTCTTTATCTAACAAAACATATACATGATTATATTTAATACTTTTAATACAAAAGATAAAGGTGAAACAAGAAATAAAATCAAGAAAATAAAAAAAAATCATAACAAAGTAGAAAATAAATAAAAAAAGTAAGAAAAAAAATTAAAATAAAGACATTAAGATGTGCTAAGATACCTCCTACACATCTAGTTTAATAAGAGGTTTATGCCTTTTACCGCCTCTTAATGATCAGAAAAAAACAAACGCTCTTTTACTGCTTGCCTCTTACCACCTCTGAATGACATGAAAAAAACAAACAGTTTTAATGACCCAAATGTCTTACCGCGTCTAAATGAGTCAGATTAAGTTGTTGATAAGAGGCATTTCTGAAAAAACAAACAGTACCTAAAGGACACATTAAATAAGGAATAAATATTCCTTATCTAACCATCATCCAACAGTCATGGGTCCTACTTCTCCCATTTACACTCAACAAATCCTACTAAGAATTTAATGGTTACACCCACAAACAATATCCCTTCCCAAAATGTCCTTTCAACTCCCACGCCATGCCTACAAAAGTGCATGACAATATAATGACTGAACAGTAGCCAAAAAAAGGGATAGTGACAGACATGGGTGGTGGCCTTTAATGTGGGATACCAAACATCTTTTAAGTTTTTCAAAAAGAAAATTTTAAAAAAATAAACGTTTTCCACATCTCATCTATAAATACCCCATCCAAAGAAGTAACACACACATAAATTTTCAAAAGCAAACAAACTCTGCAAACATTTTCTATCAACAAAAGTGTGTGTTCTTCATTTTTCTGGGTAAAAACATCATTTTCAAACCATTATTCTTGGTTAAGTTGTGTTAGCAATCTAAGATATCTATCTTAGTGTCTTTCCATCTTGATAACATATCAAAAATTTCACGATAGTAATCTTAGTTGGATTCAACTTTGTGACCATCTGGTTTTTGATATAGCCGCCATTGTCCTTTTCTCAAAACAAACTTTAAAATGGCAGCAACCAAAGCAATCGAATATGACCCTCGGTGTGGTGATTTGACTATTGAATCTGTCAGATTTCATAGCAACAACTTTATGGAAAATTTCAACAACTTTGAGGCTTTTACAAAAACACCCTCAGTACTATACCAAAACTTCCTCAAGGAGTTCTGGTGTACTGTTATTGCCTTTGACCTAAATCCATCTGCTAATGACTTTGAGGTTCGTCCTCTTAAGGAGTAAAAAATTAAGTTCACAGTGATAAATGGCAAAAATCCATTAACCCTTGACTTTAAAACCTTTTATAAAGCCACTGGACTTGATTATAACAAAGGCGCCTATGTGTCAACCCTCTCTCGAGGATGTGAAGACTTTAAAACCCTTGACTTTAAAACCTTTTAGACGAGGTCTTAATTAATAGGACCCATGTACTGAAAACTAGTTTTCATGTGGCTTAGAGGATCCTGTTGACCTTTGTTGTTCAGGTCCTCTACGGGAATTACTCATTTACTAAACAGTTTAATTCTATTCAGCAGTTGATAGCTTATTGTCTCATCACTGGGACAAAGGTTGACATAGGAAAGATCATTTACAGTGATCTCGTAACCAGACTAACAAACAAGTCTAGGCAGAAATACGTTTCCTATCCTAGATTTGTTTCGTTTGCTCTAGAAGTGTTACTGGGTACTGAATACACTCAGGATGACAAATTTGGGAGTCTTCCTAATGTCCTGAGTAACTCAAATTTTAAAAAGGACCCATCCAAAGTCACTCCTATTGAATCCTCAGTGTCTCCACTTCCTTTTTTTGGAAAGAAAATGAAGCCAAATTCTCAAACACATCGCCTTAAGGCTTCTAAAACACTGCCTCAAAAGAGGAAACAGTCCAAGACTCAAAAGACACCCGTTGTTCAAGCCACTAAAACACCACCCACTAAGAAGGTGCCAACGGAGGATACTGATTAAACGTAGTCAGTCTTCTCGGGCCAAACTACTCATCCCCAAGATATAGAGAGAAACATACAACTCACTATTAAAGGATCCCATTCTCCACTCGATGAGGGAATTTGCAAATCAAAGCCTTTGCTTGAGGGTAAACCGACTAATGCCAAAGACCTAGAGGGAAGCATACAACCCGCTGATATGGGATTGCCTTCCACTCCACTTGATGAGGGCACTAGCAAATCAAAGCCTTTGCCTGAGGGTAAAATGACTGATCCCAAAGACTCAGAGGGAAACAAACAACCCGTTGATATGGGATTGTCTTCCACTGTCCCCGGTGAAGGTATTAGAAAATCCAAACCTTTACCAGAGGGGGCAAACATTAAGGACAAAGAATTAGAGAGATTTAAACCACTTGTTGATATAGAATCATTCACCCCTCCTGTTACTGCTCTCTCAAGGACTGATGTTGAGTACCAGGTAGACCAGACCTAGTCTACTAGATTTGAGGTATCGGTACTTGACCAAAACAAATGCAAGACTTCTTCTAAAGTGGAGCCGGATATTCAAAACCTTGTTACTCACCACTGTTGCTGACATACAAGCTTTGTTAAAAAAGGATGATCTTTTTGAAGAAAGTGATGATGATGTGTTTGAAGCTGGATAAGAGATAGATGAAGACATCCAAGAGCAAGAGACTGATGAAACTCACACTCATCGATCCACTGAAGAACCTCATTTACAAGAACATCAGTCTCCTCCACATCCTACAGAATGGCATGAATCCTCAAAATCCAAGAAGACGAATGCATCAGACTCAGAGGCCTCTTCATGTTTTAAGACTCTCAAGCCATATGACAACTATATGCCAATTACTGAAAGGTAATTAGTAGTAAATCTTCAAACTTTTTAGAGGTTCTCTATGCTCAAGTTGCTGAAGATACATGGGAAAAGCATGAGGAAGCTGCTGCCTCATATGTTGATTTGAAATGGGGTCTTGATGATTTCATTAATACAAGCTTCACCAAGTATGAGAACACTGATGATGCTCTCAGGAACTTTCAACATATTCTTACTCTTTTCAAGACTAATCACAATACATGACTCATGAGGATCCTTGCAAATCTCAAAGAAGTTCAAGATGCAGTCAAGGAGGATCCTGCCCTGAATAAGAAAGTACTTGAGGTTGTTGAGGCTTACACCAAGAATTCTAATAATCTTACTGAGCTCTTCACCCTGGTGAAAACTTTTGATTTTTCTAGTATTAAGTCTATTGTCGAATCTCTAAAAGCTGTTGTAGATGCTCAGAATGATCATTTGGCCGAATGGGCAAAGTCATCTACCAACCTGGCCTAGAGTGTTGATCATAGGCTGACCAAGATTGAACATACTCAAGATCTTATTCAAACTGACATTTCATCACTCAAGAAAGACATCGCTGAGATCAAGAGTATGATAACAGAGATGTTTTGTGCTTTCAAGGGCCAGTCATCATCTACTCCCTCTAGTAGTATGCCAATAAGAACACTTTCTATCACTGAAGGTCCAACAACTAATTTAGGGAGGGGGAGAATTTCACTCACACTGCCACTGAAGAAACTCCCTCTTACACTAAGGGGGAGAAAGATGATATGGTTACTGAAGAAGCAATTAAAAAAGAACCTACCAAAGAGCCTAAGGTTGAAATGTTGAGGAGTCTGAAAGTACATCTCGACCAATTCCAATCACTATAGTCAGACCTTTAAATAAGCATGTCCCTGAACTTGAAATGATTGGATCCTCATCAAGAATTTAACTCACTGATACCATTCTTGAAGTACCAATCCCTCAAACTCAACTCACTAGTCCTGTTATTGATATAACTCCACCTGAACAACCTAAAAGTTCTCAAGTTACTCTAAAGCCTGATAGAGGAAAGGGTAAAGTCATTAATGATGTTAAGTCTCCACCAAAGCTTGTCAAAGCCTCATTAGAAGTCCGTTTTGACCCTGATGAACCAATACAAGTTCCATTTGAAATAAATGGTAAGTTGTATCATCTCACAAATGAAGAAATTCAGGCTCATTATGAACTAGAAGAGAGAAAGCAAAAAGCCGCTAAGGAAGCAAAGTTATTAAGAGATAACCAAGCCTGAATTAATCAAAGTTGTTCAAGAAGAGGCCACCAAGACAGGAGTTCATCACTCAAGAAAGACATTGTTGAGATTAAGAGTATGATAACAGAGATGTTTTGTGCTTTCAAGGGCCAGTCATCCTCTACTCCCTCTAGCAGTATGCCAATAAGAACACTTGCTATCACTGAAGGTCCAACAACTAATTTAAGGAGGAGGAGGAGAATTTCACTCATACTGCCACTGAAGAAACTCTCTCTTACACTGAGGGGGAGAAAGATGATATGGTAATACTGAAAAAAAAAAAAAGCGCGAGAGAGAGGCGGCGCAGAGTGCCGCCTACCAAAGAGCTTGAGGTTGTTGAGGAGTCTGAAAGTACATCTCGACCAATTCTAATCACTATAGTCAGACCTTTAAATAAGCCTGTCCCTGAACTTGAAATGATTGGATCCTCATCAAGAATTCAACTCACTGATACCATTCTTGAAGTACCAATCCCTCAAACTCAACTCACTAGTCCTGATATTGATATAACTTCACCTGAACAACCTGAAAGTTCTCAAGTTACTCCAAAGCCTGATAGAGGAAAGGGTAAAGTCACTAATGATGTTAAGTCTCCACCAAAGCTTGTCAAAGCCTCATCGGAAGTCCGTCTTGACCCTGATGAACCAATAGAAGTTCCATTTGAAATAAATGGTAAGTTGTATCATCTCACAAATGAAGAAATTCAGGCTCGTTATGAATTGGAAGAGAGAAAGCAAAAAGTCATTGAGGAAGCAAAGTTATTAAGAGATAACCAAGCCTGAATTAATCAAAAGGTGATCAAGAAGAGGCCACCAAGACAGGAAAACAACAAGGTAGATAACGGGATTGCCTTTGTATTTAAGAACAACTTGCCTTAGTACTATACATAGTCAAGATTTGACAAGTGTTTTTATTTATACCACACATCCCGTGGCTAGGTTAAAGCTAAAGACTGGAATTTAAACTAGAAACTAGAAACTAGATGATCACTGAATGCGGTTCTGGAGTTCGATGATAGAGTTCATGAGTTTTTCTATATCTTCTTGGTGACGAGTTTCCATATCATTGATGACTTCTGCCAATTCCGCGATTCTGTAGCGAGCTAAGGAGATCTTATGGTTGGATCCTATTTGCTTTCTCTGGAGTTTAGTGATCTGAGTATGAGCTTGCTGGAGTTCTGCTGCTAAGGCGTCAAAATCACGTTGGATGATTATTGTTCCTTTACCGAGACCTTCGATGCCGTTTTCAATCTGTTCAAAACGTTCAGGAGGGATTTCTTCTAGATAACATTGGATACCCTGAATTTGCTCTTCATGACGTTTGATAGCTGATTTCCGGGAAGTTTCACCAATCTCAAGAGCTTGAGGTTGGGATGGGGTAGATGGAGATAACTGCATTGGTGAAAGAAGTCCTTCTGGGAGAAAGAATTCTTGAGTTTTAGGAGGTATGATATTTGGATGTTGGTTTTCATTATAGAAAGCTTCTATAACTTCTTGGTATGGATTGTCAGGAGATAGAGTTGATGAAGCTAGTGGGACAATTCCAAATGAATTGGAAGCACTGGAGTAGGTTTTTCCTGGAGAGGCCGGGACATAATCCGGAGAAATTGGAGGAAGATAGTTTGGGAAATTGGAAGAAAAGGCATCCTCCAAATTGGCAGTAGGATGGTCGGGGGAAGACATCGTTCTGTTAATAACCCAGCGATAAATAATATAAGTTATTTATCTAGTAATATAATAGTTATGTACCTTTACATACCATTCCGAAAGATATAGCGGCACGGAGGACTTTCTTTGATGGAAAAAGAAAAATAGTTATAGTTAAGGTTTCAACCTTGTTCTCTATAACGTAGGCTCTTGATACCAAATCTGTAACACCCCCATTTTTACATATAGCAGCGGAAGCTAATCTGGGGTATTACTTCAAGGTACAACAGTCATAATCATAGAAAACGAATAAAAAAGAGTCGTTTATGAAAATAAGTTATCATTCATTATTTCTTCAGAGTTTTTACAAACGAGAGGTTCCCAAAATCTATACAATAAAGTTTGAATGGTAACGGTTTTCCATCATCATGTTCTCGCCATTCCGTGCCATTAGTTATCTGAGATAAATCATGCTAAAAAGTCAACACAAAGGTTGAGTGAAATCCATAGGTTTAAGTAATATAATTTGAATGCAAATGCGATATTCGGGTTACGTTGATATACACCCGGTATTGAAAACAAATTTATTATTGCCATTAGCTCATGAATCCGATGCCTTAGGTTATAATGATAATATTGCCCCTGCGGGCACCTTTGCCAAAATACCCGCGTGATTTCTAATGATGTGCAATTGGTTATCATTACTGGATACACCAACGGGGAGTCCAGCCCAAATAGATCTATTCACATCATTCGCGCTTACTACGGAGAGTAATTAACGGTTCATGATTATGGGGACTTAAAGGCAAAGCAGTTACTTAGGCAATAGTAAATTGAAATAGCATGTAGAAATAATTGCATTCATGTTTATAGCATGTATCTCCCTCGCGGGTTTATAAAAAGATTGAAATGCGAGGCTATGAACTCACCTGAACAGTTATAGGGAAATTGATAGCTAATGTATAGGGAATGAAAGTAACGGCTTCAACACGGCAATCACAGACAACCTGGGTTAATATATGGCAAGTCTTAGTTTGATTGTATATATAAGTTTTTGGATATCGATGTTGGTTTTGATATAAAAATTATCATAACACCGTTCGGGCCATCATAGTTTAGAAGTCATTCAGTAAACGTTTGTGGAGCTAGGGCACTTTAAATCGTAAACCCAACAACTCAGACAGAACGTAGTACCAAGATGAAACTTCTTAATATGAAGCTCCCTAGTATTGTGGTATGATATGGATCCGGGACATGATTTTTGAAAGCATATTGATGATGAATGATATAAGGATTAGAACATAAGCAGTTTTAAGCATTTTATTCAATATCTGGAGATGTTAAGCACGAGGAGCGTTAATTAAAGTTATGTCTAGTAATGTTTTGAGTATGATTTTATACTTTTTCAAAATGTTACATTTTAGACCCTGGGGTTTGGAAAATTGCAAGTAGACCCCTAGGGTTTGCATTTTTACGACTTTGGTCCTTCAACTTTGAAAGATATACCAAGTAAACCTTGGACTTTGAAAAGTGACATAATAGACCCCTATAGTTATAACTTTGATAAAATGACACTTTTAGTCCTTTTAGTTATAAGTTTTTGAAATTTATGATATATACCCCTTGCATGGATTATAATTACAAAACATGTCCAAATTGCCATGCAAGCTTAATTTAACATTTCAATAGTCATTTATAAGTTATAATAAACTAAAATATGAAGTTTTAACATAACACAAGTTTAATTTAACGATTCGTTAAGCTAGGAAGTAAAACGGGTCAAATTAGGGTTTTAAAATGAAAACGCGCGGGTTTTAAGATTAAATTCTTTCATGACTTATCAAAGCACTTATTTTAACATTATATAAGCTTATTAGGATAGATTATAACAAAATTTTACAAGTTTAACCCATAGTTTAAGTAAAAACATGAAATTAGGGTTTCGGGTGTACGGTTTTGGATCAAAAAGGCATAACACTTAGGTTTTTGAGTTCAAAGCTTTATATTATGATTTTAGCAAGATCATATGAACATTATGACGTTATGAAAGCAGAACATAAGCTTAGAGAACCTGGTTTGAGCTTATAGCTTAGAAACGGGTCAGAATCGGGACTTTCGGCTTCGTACGCCTAGAATAACGACTCTCGGGCTTCGTTTCTTGGTTTCTTGGT
Source organism: Tanacetum coccineum (assembly GCA_026074375.1). Classification (NCBI taxonomy): domain Eukaryota; kingdom Viridiplantae; phylum Streptophyta; class Magnoliopsida; order Asterales; family Asteraceae; genus Tanacetum; species Tanacetum coccineum. Next base: position 19,595 of record BQNB010119926.1, read on the forward strand.
TTCTTTTGCTTCCTTTCTATACTTGAGACTTCTGAAAATCTATTATAATTCATATTGAGCAAGGATTTGCTACTATGAAGGGTTATAGAGGAGGAAGTGGGGGATGAAGAAAAATGAAAACACAAAGCCCCTATTTATACTTGTGCGAATTCAAGGAGAGTAAGCAAGGCCTCATTTCTAATCTAGACACATGTACAAGCTAGTATGAGATGTGTTAAGGCTATAAAATGAGGAGTGGAAGGTCTAGGAGTAGCTTAGATGTGTTGGATGACCTCCCTTGCTGCCGCGGCTGAATAGGGCAAAAACATGCACATGGTAGCATTTTAAATGGGTCAAAATGAGTATGGAAGTTGTTCGGGTCAGATTTGGGCTTGATGTGGTGTTCAAGGGTCTTTCTAAGGTACATTGTGTTTATAATGATTAAAGATAGATGAAATAGGTTTTAAGGTCTGGGATTAAGGTAATTATCAAAGATTAGCAATTGGTTTGGGTTAAAATGGATTAGAATTGAAGAAACGAGGTCACGGGTTTAAATAGGGCTCGTTTAGGGTTTTCTTGACTTTCTTGGCTTATATTTTGCATACTCTTGATTAGAAATGATGGAATACAAATCCTAGGGCTTATATAAAGTATTATCAATGAATTTTGGTCGTTGGTTTAAGTTAAAATGGGTAGAAAATGAGAAAACGGGTCAAAATGATAATTAGGGCATAATTAGGGTTTTCTGGATTCGTTAAGGTTTTCTAGGCTTTGATTTCTTGCACATTGCCAAGTTAATGATAGATAATGATTTGTAAACTCATTTTATGAGTTTACAATGGTCCTTGGTTGGTTATTTTGGATTAGAATGGTATAAAACGAGTAAACGGGTTAAATGAACCAATTGGGTACATTTAGGGTTTCTAGGATATGTTTTACGTATAAGTGAAGTAAAATATAACACCCTGTGTTTTCAAGTCATTAACGACGTCAACAAATCCGCAATGTACTTTTTGTAATGTACGTGTTCACTTTAAATCATAAGCGATAGGTTAAATCGTGTACGTCAAAAATTAGCGTTCAATGTAAACGAGCATCAAACAATTAATTGTTTACATCAAGCAAGAGTTATATAATTATTTTGAGGATAATTAT
>BQNB010119927.1:0-20728 GCA_026074375.1 Tanacetum coccineum
GTAATCAATACCCTCCTCTTGTCGGTGTCCCTGTGCAACCAACCTTGCTTTATTCCGTACAACTATTCCTCTAGCATCCCGCTTGTTCTTCAAAATCCATTTTGTCCCTATTGCATGTTTGCCAGCAGGTAAAGGGACAAGTTTCCATACTTGCTGGTTGATGAATTGTTGCATCTCTTCTTGCATAGCATCAACCCAATCAGGATCCTCAAGTGCTTTAGCTATACTAGTTTGATTCTAACGGAGAAAGAAAAGCAAGCAGACAGACTAGAAGTTGGTCTGTATATTGATCCATTGTTGATCATGAACATCCAATGAAAGCACTTTCACAACCAAACTGGAATTGTGACCTTGCTTCTTGTCAGAACTGGAGAAGCAAGATCACCAAGAATCTGAGACGTGAGGAAGAAATGTGTTCACAAACCTTATTGGTAGGAAAACTAATTCCTTCCACATCGGTGCTAAAGTTGTATTAGTTAGACAACGAAAATCATCATCATACAGGAAGATGTGAAGAAGCCAGATGAGAGTTGATCCATGCACACATCATAAGGTACGGGAAAATCCGTAGTATGTTTTTCACTTGGCCCAATTGGGTGACCAGGAGGAAGTGTAGACTCATCAGCATATACAGGGTTGAAGTCAGCAGAAACAGATGAAACTGACAGCAGGATGCTCTCATCCAGCAAATTCAACACTACCCATCAGTGTAAAGCTAGCAGCAGGATTACCACCAGCAGGATCTCTATCAGCAGAACAAATGGCCACTGTCTTACTGCCAAACTGTATTTACCTATTACTCAATAACTAAACTTAATACGTTCTGACTTAAACTTGACCTACTTTAACTCTGAAATGCAACTAATCAAACTAGGTAACCCGAACAGCAGAATCAACGCCAGCAGAATCCTTAACAGCAGAATCAATGCCAGCAGGATCCTGGACAGCAGAAACACCTTGAGTTCGAATATCGGCTTCAGCTTGACATAGTATTTCTGCTGTTGCCTGCGAGAACAAATAACCATATCGTGCAGCGGCATCCTTAGCTTCATATTCTTGTCTTTGAAGCTTAGCAAGCTCTTCTGCATAATCTGCATTGCGTTCCATAATACGAAGGACCATTGCTGGATGAAGGACCTGCAAAATCAGTTAGAAGGAATGAAGGAACCACGATCACTTGCTCATCAACTTCTGAATCTGAAATCATGTTTCTTAGTGCAAACTGCATTTATGTTAGATCCGTAATGTAACTGCAGGTGGTGTCAGATTTAAAACTAGTATAACCTCGAGAATCATTTAATAGTCAAGGTTAAAAGTACCAACTCTGACCAACCCTGAACATTATAGGTTTATCACTAAAAATTTCAGATTCCAAGTTTCTTTTCTAACCCTCTTGTTTTGGTAGATATTATACACCCTATCGGCCTTAACTATTTGAAGCATAGCCCAACAAGTAACCGTCATCCGCTTTAATACCCTCAAATTGTCCCAAATAAGTCACTTGTATAAAGTGAATATTACTTGACACGCCATAAAGGTTTAAAGATGACCTATCTGAGAACCTTCCCTGATATCAAGTCATAAGGTTTTATTAAGGGGATTAGTAATAGACACCCTTTAAAACATAACACGCCTTGCTAACAGCCTCAGTCTTCCCCCCCCCCAAAACAATGGGAGGATAGGGCAAGTTAAGAGTCTGCCAACATGGTTCTAGCGCCTCTAATAATAGAGTCCCTATTTTTTTTCTCTCAGAAACCCCATTTTGTTGTTGGGTTCTAGGATTGCTAATGTCCCTCTAATTCCCTTTTCCCCCACAAAGTTCAATAAGTTTTGCATTTTTTGAACTCTTCCACTACACAACCTTATTCCTTTAAAACCATTTTATTCAGCTGGTTTTCGATTAAGGTATATGAAATCTTTAAGGACCTAAAATGTTTCATCATAGTACCCAAAAAGAAAGACCCAGAGAAAAACCTCTGAAGTCATCTGTAACCACTAATGAGCTAGTATTTCTGGTCCAATACTCCTGATATTGGTAGTTAAACAAAAAGGTCCATATGCTGCAATTGCAGAGGTAATCACGTACTAAATCTCACCGCAGAACTAAAGCTTATATGAAGCCTATATGTTTGCTTTTCCTTTGTTGCAAAAGCGAACACAGTTGTGTTCATTGGTGAACACCTTGAGAGGTAACCCATCAACCAGTCCTTCCTTAGCTAGCTTGTTGATTGTTTTGAAGTTCACATGAGCCATCCTTCTGTGCCATCTGGTGGATTCATCTAAGGATGCTTTTGCGACGAGGCAAGTAACCTTTTGTTCTGGTTGCAGGTGTGAGATGTGGAATGTGTAGAGATCATGTTTCCTCGGAATTCTGTAATTACCAATTACCTGACTTGCAATCTGGTCAAATTAAAATTCTTTCTCGGAAAGCACAAACAATCATGTCTGGAAGAGAACTTTTTCTTTTTATCACAAATTTTTTGATACAGAAAACAAGTTAAAGTGCCCTGCAACTCTCAACATAGTAGACATTTCAAAGTCAAAGCTTTGAAGTCCGGTATGGGTGCCTTTTCCGGATATTCTAACCATCTTCCACCTCCAAATTTTACAATGCCTCCCTTGATTTGTCACAACATCAGCAAGCTTGTCCCTTGTTTATGTCATAACTTCTTGAGCACCAGCATAACCACTGTCACCTATACCTATGTCATTAGTCTGTACTAGGATCACCCAACAAAGTCATACAACCAAGCCATTAGTTCACTTGAGAAGACCCAGCCAAATCTGACTTGAGCCTGCCTTGTGGATCGTAATTGTGAAAACCAGGTGGGTTGATGAGATCCACCATTACTCTTGGAATCCCCAAAACTGTTGTCTTTTATTCTCCAAGAGTAACCTGCGAGGTCTTAACACAGTATCCCATCGCCCATATCCATAAACATAGGGTCATATAAGTTAGTCCGTAGTATAAAACAGATGAGGGTCCTGAAATATGGACCGAGCGCCAGGATTGAGCCAAAACAGCAAAACCATCTACCAGGGAAACGTTGCTGTCTTTTTAGACCACCAGACATGAATTTGATTAGCACCATCAAAATGACTGCTGGTCTGTTCTACTAGCAGCACACATCAGATCTACCAGCAGAAACAATCTGCGAAATCCAACTACCACAGAATGACTGCTGGTCTGTTTCAACTAAAGCAGTCAAATCAGAATCTACCAGCATGGAACGGATCTGGCGAAATCCTAACACCAGCAAAACAGATCTAGCTGCTTTAGAATTACAAGGGACAGAATCAACACAATTATAAAAGTCACATCTTTAATCAAATGCAATTTACTTTAACAAGCCTGACAAAACAAAACATTTCTTAACCACGCACAAAATGTTTTTACACACTTTTCCTATTGTTCACTCCACTATTTTATTACAGATTAAATCCTAGGAGATATACATTCCTGAACAATAAAAACTAGGACTAAGCCAGTAGTGGTAATTTGGGTCTTCAACATCAACTCTGGCAAAGTCTGGATATCAACAGCAGGTGGGATGTCCTTTTGGTTGGGTCTTGAGACTAGAATCACGGATGCAAATGGTCTAAGAGTCTGAAGATTTGTCACTGATATCACAAGAGACAAAGTCATTTAATTCTGAAATAGTATCAGAAATGCTGTAATCACCTTTGAACCATAACTTACCTGTGTTTCCTCAATGTCAGACTGTATGGGCTGGCATATAGTTCAGTTATAGTGGAGGAACAGTATGCATTTCCCCAGCCTTGACAAACGTTGAGTAAAGAGGTTTAACCTCCTTCTCAACAGGGTCTGAGTAAAAGACACTAGGTGTGGACAAGTCAAACACTTCATCTACTCCAAAGTACTCTTGAAATCCTAGACCAACTTTAGTTCCTTGAGACATAGAGCTATCGTTCAAATTTTTTAAGTTCTGGAAATTCTTCCATTATTCAAATCTATCTAATGTTGCTTATCAAACTTAATTCCTATTCTTTCTTTCTTTGGTGCAAGATCATGTAATTTTTCAGTATAACTCATGTGTTATGGTGTTTTCTAATAGCATATAAAAACCCTAAATCTTTCTTCTAATGCAATCTGAGTTTATGATACCAAACTTTTTGTGATTCCAATTTTTAAGCCGCATTCTGAAATATTCCTGAACATTTTATGTAACAATCATTATACAATCTATCAAATTATTATACATATGATTACGATCATTAATCTTAGAATGCACAACCAAGGGGACAATTTTGTAACGTAGAGAAATCCCCAATCATATCAAACTCAGGCAGCAGCCATCAGAAGCATCAGCACTATCAGCATGAAGTCCAGCCATCATCCCATATACCTTTGCAACCTCACCAGTCTTGTTTTCTGCTGCATGATCTGACCAATTTACCATGGAATCAACGGAGACCAAAGCTTTTGGTTCGTCTGTCTTAACTTCTGTTCTGTGACCTTAAAAGCAGAGTACCTAGCCTTATCATCAACTGTCTTCACATTACAGCTCCTAGCAAAATGTCCCAATTGAAGACATTTGTAACATCTAACTTTTCTTCTGTCAAATCTGGCAGGACTGCTGATTGTTGTATTCATCTTCTCGGCGCTGCCTTCTTCTCAAACCTGTATAATCCTCAAAGAGAGAGCATAGCTATTTGCCAATTAAAAGACTCCACTCTTTCCATCTCCCACTGATCAACCGGTCAAAGTCTCAAGATCATATCTTGATTCTTGTTTCATTCTCAGCAACAAAACAGAGTGCAGAACACATTCCTTACCGTATCAGAACGACCAGGAGTCTGAGAACGATGAACAATAGATACGCTGCTGATCAGAATAAGTAGGCTTTGAGCCAGAACAAGCAGTTCCAATGAAAGCAGAATGAGTGGGAGCAGCAGTAGCTTTCACACCATAACTATGACCAATTTTGACATCAAGTTCAAGTGACCTTAGTTTGTTATACAGGTCATCAAAACTCATTGACTCAAGGCCACCTCTTGTTTTTAATGCCAAAGCAACTTGACCTAACGAAGAAGGAAGGCTCTCAGAAACTTCAGGTTGATAGTCATCATTGTCCTGGCCGTTGCCTGTACTTGATTCAACTGACTTAGAATCCTTCTGAAATCTGTCATAACCCTTAAGTACGTTAATTAGTGCCTTCTTCTTCGTCACAGAGAATTCTCAAACTGCTGTTTAAGCATGAGTCCTTCTCCATCTTCATTGATTCTTCAATCTCCCCAAACCTCGCTAGGACTGCCATCCAAATACCCTTGCATCAATCATAAAGATAAAAATCAGGGCATATGACATCTTCAGTAGACGCCTGAAGCAACATGTTCTCACCTTATTTTCCCCTTTGTACAGCAACATGTTCATCAAGAGAAACATGAGGAGGGATAATTGTATTTCCTTTTGCATCTTTCCCAACCTTTCTTTGGTCTGTTCCCGTTGCTGACCAAATCCTCCAAAGATTATGAATCAGCATTCTGTATCCAGTACTGCCATCTTCATGGCCCCTATCTCATATTTTTTTCCTTCTCTATAATAAGGAAATTTTGCATGTTTGGCAGAGATAGTGCTGTTGGAACTGTTGAAACTGTGTACTGACATTATTAGGACTAGCTACTAACTACTAGCTGACCAGTCGTGGTTGGTTGATCATGGATGAGTATATTAGAGTGTGAACAGCAGGAGTGTGAGAAAGCAGTCTATTGTGAAAGTAGCAATGGTAGTATGAGGGTTCAGCTGAAGGTATAATCTTGCGTGAATGCAGTGAAGCAGAGATTAGCATGAAGTTATCATCTTGATACTGAAGGTGAAGCAGATGATAGGGATCGGATATGTCAAAGGGTGACTGAGTAGGTACACGTAAGGCATGGGTTATGAAATAATTTAAAGATTAGAGACAAACACGTTTTGATTTGGTACTAACGTAATCTTCTTTATCAGAGGCTCTCTCGCAGGCTCTGCTACACTTGTTAGATCTTGAACTAGATAGAATCTTCTCAGCCTTTGGACGAATGTATAGTACTTATGTTATCACACGCACATAAACGGTGAGAGACTCTAGTCAAATGTATTAAGAGTGCGGAAAACTACACGATTTCAATAAAGAAGGACTACTCTGAATATTACGCTCTCTAAATGGAACTCTCTATTGATCAAATATTGATTTTGTTGTTTTTTTCAATCGTGAGCAACCCTAATGCTCTAGATACCAACAATGTTGAAAATCGTTTCGGCCCTCAAGGATAAGTTTGTACAAACACCATTAATAATCACAGCGGAAATCATACAGAACAGTAATGTTTTGTTAAACAGAGGTTTTATTAACCGAACGTTCATGCCTCAATTTTATTAATACGTTACCTAACTATAACATGGATCCTATGATCCTTGAGGCTACTAATACATATAGACGACTATAACACGTCTATAAACTAACTAATAACTATTACATAAACTAACTAGTTAGACTCTCATTGGAGAGAATCTAACTTTGATGGATGCTATAAACTACATACCTCAAACCATCCCTTTTACTAGTATTGGTGGGGGGAGGGGGGGGTGGGGGGGGGGAGTGGTCAAGGGGTGGAAGCGGAGATGGGGTGAGAGGAAGGGGAATTGATAATAAAGATAAAATCATTAGTATTCTTTGACCAACATTATTATCTTAAACCACTCAATTAGTATTCTTTGACCCAATTATTATCTTTGAACCAAATCATTATCTATGACCAATTATTCAATCATTATCTTTGAGACCAAATCTTCAATTCTTATCCTTTGATAGTATTCCTTTGCTACAACTTTGGTCCTGCATCAGGTTTCTATATTGTTCATTTGTGTTTTGTCTATCAACTGAAAATAGTAATTCCCAACAATCTTCCCCTAGTTTGATAATGACCAAACCCAAAAAGCACGAACTTCTCCTGAAGTTAATAAACAAATGAAACTTCTCCCCTATTTGTTATAAAACAAGTAGGGGCTTCAGTATATATGCAAACCTGGCAGATGTTAACCAATTCATCAATAAGCTTCCCTAAAAGTATTGCTAACCCATCTCTTAATCTCGAACTCAAGTTAGGCTTCTATGTAGTGATCACTGATGAAAAAAATAGAGTATAACGAATTGATGAAGAACGTTGAATCTTCCAAGCTTTGCCGTATATCTTTGTACTATCCACGACGTGAACTCATACTCCTAATGTATAGCAGATCCGCGCAATCTCTTTGACAAAATCCCTCCATTCTCTAAAATGAGAACACTGGCACAATAACGTAACTCCTTCAGCGATAGCAAATGATTAGCATTAAGCACCCTAAGTTTATAAATCACCACACCTTTGCTATGATTACGACAAGTCTTCTCGTCCCACCATATCAAACCAAGACAATTACCTCCACCATGTTGTACATCAATTTTAGATATGATAAAACCAAAACCTGTGAAACCCCAACTACAACATCAAATAAGTTATATTCAATTTTCTTTATAATCACCCTTCAATCAATCCAAAATGAGCAAAAATCAATAAGACTAAACTGAGTAGTAATAACAGTTCAATCCGAGATCGCAAGATCCGATGGAGGGCGGCGAAAGACATAAGTAGATATATTACCTTGTAAATCCTAGATATCAAGAGCAACCCGCTCTGATACCAATTGTTAGGATCTGTGACTAGATAGATCTTCTAGCCTTTGAGAATGTATAGTACTTATGTAATCACAAGCACATACGTGAGAGACTCTATCAAATGTTTAGGCGGAAACTAAACGATTCAATAAAGAAGAATACATGACATACAACGACCTCTATGGAGATCTCTCATTGATAATAAATTGATTTTGTGTTTTTATTTCAATCGGTTGCAACCCTAAATGCTAAAGGTTTCTTTTATAGAAAGAAACCCTAAACTAGTCAACAAGAAAACTAAAATCTCGTAAGAGATATACATCAATATTCAATCCCCCCAACTTCCTAATTTAAATCTCATCCTATATTAATTGAGATAATATATAATTATAATTCCTTAATTACATTAATTACATCTATAAATAAACAATCAGCAGATTCTATCACTGTCAGCAGGAAACGAGAACAAGACCAGCAGAAACATAATCAGACAGGAATGAGCAACTGATCTGCAGCAGGAACATTATCAGCATGAATGCTATTTAAACAGCGTCAGCAGGAATGACATAGTGCTATCAGCAGAAAACGAATATGTCCTAAACATCAGAAACGACACTTTTAATTCGTTATTAATTTGTTCCAACACAAACCATATTTTTAATAATTTCCATAAGCAGAATTTTGATTGGTTTTAGGAAGATGCCTCTAGGACTTTTGATAATATTAGTACATCCAAAAAATAATGACATTTCTCTGCCCCGTCCTTGACATCTTGAACTAAGTGGTCATCTGATAAGTCAAACTCATTACCCAACGCAGTATTATTGATACAAATATTAGATCGGCAACATTAAAATTTGTACCAAGCCATAAGTTATTTTTTTTGCTTTTCCGAGTGCGAAAAGTGTTAGATCAACTGCACTTTTGCATAAATGTTGTAAAAATAAGGAAACTTGACAGCAATGTTTTGCACTATGCAACGTGGTGCTTGTTTGAGATCGTAAAGGGCCTTTTTGAGCTTATACACATGCGATGGTAGTCCGATCAACAAATACGTCTGGTTAAGAAACATATACCCTCTCTAGAGCTCAGCCAATTTAATAAAAGCCATTTGTGCACGTCCATTTAAAGATCGTCATTGTTCTGTTGTCGGCATTTTGCTACGAAGATACGAATGGCCTTTAGTCTTGCAAAACCAGGATGCAAATGTTTCCTCGAAATCGATTCCTCTCGTCGCTTAACCCCTGAGCAACTAAATCTAGCCTTATTCTTTAGTACCCCGCTCCAAATTCATCTATCTTGACTAATAAATCCATTTAAAGTTTGAACAGATTGTTGCAGGAGTCCAAACTTAAAGCCTGAAAGTCCTGAACCGATTGTTCAGAAGCCATCAATTATCAGCTCATCGAACGTCACAATAATGGATTCTATAATTATTAATACGAGTTCCTCTCCTGTTATATATTCTGAAAGCTTTCTTTGCTGTCGCGTCACCGAAACGAAAAATGACCAATATCTGCCTTTGCATTTATTTACCCAAGTCTTCCACTGGTCCATGGTTGGATACCATAAGTAGAACCAAGGGACGATAAAAGAATGAAAATCCGGCTTCTTTCGTCAACAGCTCATAATGAGTTTTGTTGTATTAGAGACGATAACAACGGTTTGGGTATAACCAAGTTGTGTTGAATTGCTCATCCCATAGGATTCAGAGGAGGCTTTATTGAAAATATCAGCATAGTGTTGCAGCTTATTATTCCATAAATTTCGGTTTTGTCATCCACAAACTGGCCGTTTGGTTGAGTAGTCGAGCACAGAGTTTGATTCAAAATTGTCGACATCTTTTATAAAATCGGCGAAGAAAGACTGATTACAAATTCTGTTCCATTATCTGTTCGAACATTACTGACTGTGGCATTTAAACGAACTTGAATATTTTTGATGCACTTGATGATAGCGTCTTGAGCTTCATACTTTGATCTCAGAAAATTAACTCAAGTAAATTGAGAGTAATCGTCAACAATTACCAAGATATACTTTTTTCCTGTTAATGCTCTCCACACGCATCGACCACAAAGATCCATATGCAAAAATAAAGTTTCTCTTGTTAGTTGTCCCCAAGCTTTGGGTTGATGAGAAGATGTCTTGCTTTTTTCTAATGCACACGCTGAACACCCAGATGATCTTTCTTGAAATTTAAAAAAGCTTTGGACTACCTCGTCGCAAGACCAGACTGTTTAAAAGCTCTCTAATTATGAGTACCGAAGTTGAGAATGCATAAATAACGGTGCCATAATAACCAGCTCATATAATTTTGAAGCTTTTGATAGAAGACAGGATCAAGAAGTCTTTAGCAGGGGTCAACAAGAAAAAATTGTGTACAAATTTGGTGTCATATGTGCTGCCCGAAAGTAGATCAAGAACCTTCTAAATTTTTGAATAAATCAAGTGGTTTTTTTTTCCAAAATTGCAACTTCAAGATCCGCTTTTAACAAATTGTCCACTTCGAAAACAAGTTATGTCTAAAATAGCCCTCACCTAAACACCCTTAGAGATAATTACATCCATGCTGATAATTCACCATACCGCCAATATCAATGACAATCCTGGTGCGTTTTCCAATGAACATTTATCCCAGAAGATTTACTAATAAACGAAGTCATGAGGCTGAGAGCGGTTCCACTGTCATAAGTTATTGAACAATACGGAGTCAGATATGCCAAGAAGGATCGATTCTATACCGACAACCTGTTCATTAATAAGTAGTATAGAAGAAGAGGCGACTCTTTTGAAGAGCATAAGATATAATAGATCCCCCACGATATAAAGAGTGATATTCCTCCGAGTTGTTAAATTTATACATCTTATTTGCGGATTTAGTACAACAATCTAAGCTCAGTTTTATGCCTCGAACCTATAACTATACTGATTTAATATTGTATTTGGTGTCCTCGCTTCCTATCACTCACAATAAGACTTTATAAATCTGGTTTTGGTGTTTCAACTGACTTAGAAGTTGATTCCTTAAGATGCACTATTTTCTTGGGAATGATCCTAGTTAAAGGGCACGAGTTACCAACTATAGTGAAAAATCTTCTTGTTGGTTTCCACTTATATCCTACACAGTTCACACTTTACCAGTAAGGTTACCAACACGAACATTCACAAAATCAATAAGACACATATCATGATTAGCATCAAACAAACATTTGTTACAGATAGCACACATAGATTCAAACTTAGCATTTCTCACAGAATGCTTAACAAGTGCATTACTGATCTTCTTATTCAAACTAGATTTAACTTTCCTAGAGTGGTCTTCTACTTTATTCTTCTGATTGCTACTTGGTGGTCGCGTGATCCTATTGTTCTTTGTATTGCCTGAAGGCTTTGATCCGCTAGCACTAGTAGTAGGTTTTACTCCTGTAGAAGTCAACAAAGGCTTGTTAGAATCTTTGGTTTTAAGAGAATCAGTCTGCTTGGGAATATTGCTTGAAGATGTGACAGGTTCAGCAAATCTAACTCTTTTGTCCTTGTTCATCGGTGTGACAGCAACTAACTTCTCACTAGGTTTTGGTGAATTAGGGCATGTCTGAGAGACATAGACTAACAATTCCTGAACGTGTTTTGTAAACATGCAAGCAGATTCTAATAGAGGTTCACTAGGATTCTGTGTTCTAGCGCGTTCTACAAATCCACGAAGAGTGTCAGTATTTTCTATAGTCTTCTCAATATAAACCTCATGGGCATCCCTATTGTTCTTAAGTCTATGAGAAATAGGTTCGATGTCTAGCTTGAACATTCCTGGAGCAATAGTGGCATTAGGTTTTGAAACCGCAGTATCGACAACATTTTTCCCTTTAAGTTTCCTTAATTCATTTTTCAATGCTGTAATAGCAAAAACCTTTTCTTGAAGTTGAGCATTTAAATCTGAATTTTCAACAGACTTTGCATTAATTTGAGCAATTAAAGAGTCACAATGTTCTTTTGATTGAACACGTGTCTTTCTAATTGAGTCAAATTGGTCTTTGTAAATTGATTTCAAATGCTCTCGTTCTTTTCTTAAATTTTCATTTTCAGAAAGTAATTTTGCCACACTATGCTCCAGTTCAATGTTGATTGTTTCAATCTCATCAATGTCTTTTTTTACATTTTCCAAACTATCTTTTCCACTCAAAGATTTAATCCTATCTTTCAACTTTCTTATGACTGTGTCCTTTTCTTGTGACTGAGCTTTCAAATCATTTAATTCAAATAACTGATTAAATGTAGGAGCATTTTGGTTTTTACAAAAATTTTCCTTTTGAAAAACTTTTTGATTGAGTTGAGTCGTTAACTCTAAAGAAATCAATGCTTTTTGAGTGTTGAATAACTTTTCAAAAGTTTATCGTAAACATTTTTTTCTATCAAATCTTTCTTTTTGAGAAGCTCAGTCTCAAGTTCCAAACACTTATTACAATCATTCACATATGACTTTTTCACCTTAAAACCATCCACCTAATTCATAGCAATATGCACAATTTCTTGAGACATGATTTGTTTCAAAAGTTGATCATTATCAATGCTAAGCTGTTTGATTTGAATTTCAAAAACATTTTTGTCTACAGAACACTGATCAACAGCTGCTTCTATTTGGTTAAAAACATTTTGAACTTTAGTAATTTCATCAAAAAGAGTTTTATCAAACGCATTAAAGTATCCTTTAAAACTTTTAAAAATGGAATTATTTCAGTTACAAAAATGCTTTGGTATGTTCAAAACCCCACGCACCAGTAGTAATAGCATCGGATGTGGTTCTCTTTTTCACAACATTGTCAAAATTAGCCAGTTGATATTTTATCTTTTTAAGACATTCATTTACCAAACTTACCTTAGGAGGTTCATTAGGAAAGTCGACTCAAACAGGTGTATGTGACTTAACTGGTGTTTCAGAAAGGGACGAATGTTTTAACCAGAAAGCTTGCTTTGCAGACATTTCTTTTTGAGTAACAAAACATTTACCAAAATCTTCTGGTATGTGCTTAATTACATATACCTTTGACCTAATAAAATGTGCTTAAAAGACTAAAAACATACAAAAAATACATTGTATTTGTGTGTTTTGCATTTGTATTGTGCAGGTAACGGATATCAATAAAAAGGACAAAAATCAAGCCAAAACGAACAAAACCGAGCACGAAATGGAAAGAGCGTGAAAAAAGTCAAAGTCAAAGACGGAGCCGAAACTGAAGAAATCTTAAATGGGCCAACCCGTACATATTTAATGGGCCGGGTCAACCCATTAAGACATCATTTATAAAAACTTATAAGTTTTTAAGCCTTAAAACCCTTTTATAAATCTAAAATCTTACCCGGCCCAAACAAAAAGCCCAAACCCCATTAACCCCTTAACTGTAAACCCATTAAACCCCTTTCATCGATAGTGGTGTCCTATAATGACTAACACTGATAATTCCAAAAGAACTAACGATGCAACACATCAACAAAACAGAGCAAACGCCCGTTAATCCATTATCCCAAAACCTACTATACCCTTTTAACCCTTTACCCCTTTTACCTTTTACACAATTAGTCCTTAGGGACTAGCAAGATTTGCCCGTATGATTTTTAAACCTTTACAGCACTCGTCCTCACCCCTTTTACTCCCGTTAAAAATTAAACAAACAGTATACTAAAACTTTACCCCCCCCCGCCCAAAATAAAAACCTTAACCCTACAATACATCATCCCCTGTCACCCTCACCTCGACTTCTCCCCAAAACAAACCCATCTCTTCCCCACTCAACCCAACCTCCAAAATTGCCATACCACCTTGGCAATCCCCACTACTACCCATTCGTACAAGGCTTTTAACCAATCAATAGACATGATCAATCACCTTGGCTCCAAGAGAATCAATGGGCTAATGGGGTTCAAAAGAAGCACAAGTTCAAATTTTTCAAGGCTCTCTCTCTCAAAGAAAGCACAAACGGGTGAAGACAAGGAAGACCAAGACTTTGAAGACTTTTATATAAATAGGGCCTCATTGTAAGCCTTTAGGCAACTAGTTTTTTTCCAGCATATGTTAGTTTTGTTTTAAATTATTGTACTCTTTAAAATCTTTATACTGTTTTTAATCATGTTTAATGAAATTTCAAGTTTTAAGTTAAAATCTGTTTTTTAGTTAATGTTATGCTTTTGAAATGTTCTAATACCACTATAATATCATGTTTAAATCTGAATTTCAATAAGAAAAATAGACCTGTTAAGTGCCTAAGACAAGTTAACTCAAAAATCCACTTCTCAAAATACCACAGCTTATTTTGGATGATAAGCCAAAAAGGGATGGGCTTATGGACTTACCAACTTATTTAATACAAAGACATTTGTAAGTTCCCATTTATCCTTTCTAGCTTATTTACTGTTTGACTGGTTATTTTTCCTTATTTATGCTCATTAATGTTGCTTGTTGCTTATTTATGCTTTCTTATAGTGTAAATCTTATTTAGTTATGTTTTTGCATAAAACTGCCTAATTTAGTTTTAAAACTGCTTATCTTTGTTTGCTTATTTTAAGGGCTTATCTATGGTTGGAATTTGCTTATTATTGGATAATATTGCTTTGTTGTTATCTGTTTTCAAAACTCTTTGCTTAAATCACTTTAAATCAGTCTTAAAATGGATTTGATAAACTTAAAGGGGTGTTTGGTTTAAGACTTAAAATGGGTCAAAAAGAGTGTAAAACCACTTTGGGTCACTAAGTCAACTTTAACAAGCATATTTAAGGAGTTCTAATCAGTTTTAACAGTTTTTAAAGTATAAAATCAAGTTTTAAGGTGTCTTGTACAACTTCTTTTAATCTGTGGATTTGGAATTTGTTCAAACTGTTTTAATTTGATTGTTGCTAAAAAAAATTGTTTAAAGGATGTTTTTAGGCTTCATTTGGTGTCAAAATGCAGTAGGTTAATTGTGCTTTATTCTTGTGTTTCTAATACTCAAATCTGTCAAGTGTAGTTTCATGTTATTTTAAGGTTTTAAAAAGCCCATTTTCATTCTAAAATTAGTATAAGCTAAAGTAGTTTTTAGTCCTTGTAGTTTCTTGTAACAATATTTAGGTAGTATAATCTTGATATGTTTTAGCTTATTTTTGTGTTTTAGTCCTCATTTAACAGCTTAAAATAGGGCAGCAATAAGCCCTTTTGTCTTTTTAAAAGCTTGAAAGACTCAGCAACTACTGAGTATGAACAACTTTTTCATAAGCCCTTTTCATAGCTTATTTGATTTTCAAACTCCTTTTTCTTTGCTGATTATTGTAGCTTATAGGATAAGATTTTCAGACATATAAGTCATTAAGCCATAAGGATCTGTTTTCTAGCTTAAAAATAAGCTAGAAAGTGCCCCCTTGGCTTTTTGGTTTGTAAGATTTGGCCTAACTGCTTATTAGCTTATTTGAGTTTTTCAGCTTTTAGGATTGCTTAACTTGTGTTTCATCTTGCTTATTAGGTTAGGTTTTAAGTCTTGTTAGCTTATTAGGTTTAGGTTAGAGCTTATTTAAGCTTTTTAGCACTTTTAGTTTAGAAATTTAAGTTTAAAAGCCTTTAAGTAATCTGTCATTTTAAGCTTAGTTTAGCTCATCTTATTTGCTTAATTTTGTTCCATAGTGCTTATTAGGTATAGCTTATTGCTTTTTGTTAAGCTTATTTGCTTTTTCATTAGCTTTTTAAGTCTAAAAAATGCTTAACAGTTAGCCTTATAGTCTTAGTGTAAAAAGCCAATTCTGTCACTTTTAAAAGCTTATTTCGTGCTTATTTGTGGTTCTTATAAAAAAGTCAGTGTACAAAAATTGCTCATTTTTAGGTCTTAGAGCTTTTTCATAAAAAAATTTGCAAAAATAAAAACATTGGGATATTGGGAAGTCCAGGGTGAGCAAGACTCAAACCCTGGACCTCAACCAACATCAACCAACGTTTTTAACACACACCACACTACCACTAGCACTAGTAGGGCTATCTGGTTAGTATTTGCAAAATTAATTACTTACCCCCTTTTTTAGTCATTTAAGCTTCAGCCCATTTAAGCTTATTAACATCTTAAATTTGATAGCAGTTTGACCCAGCTATTTTCCTAGGTTAGCATTGTCCAAAGAACATTCATAAATTTTTCATGATTTCAAAATCATTAGTATTTTTTTTTATTATTTTTTAGATTAAAATTGTTTTTAATTCATAATAAAAAATATAAAAGTCAAAAAAATATAATTCTTTTTTTAAAAATTTTCTTTTATCATTAATGGAATATATAAAAAATTAAATTTTTATTTGTAGGGTTAAAATTTTAGAATTTGGTTTTTTAAAGAATGGGATTTGAATCCCGTTATCATTTTTAGTGTTTTAGCTTTATTTGCTTTCGTTTTTAGTTTGCCTTTACTTGTTTTTGCATATTAATTATAGAAATAGAATCCAAATCATATATTGACCATTCAAACGCGTGATCATGAACTTAATCTCGATTCTCCATTCACGCCTCGTCGGGAAACGACCCGGGAAGGTTTATTAGGATGAACGTGCAGAGGAGACTTTAACGGACCGGAACTCGCTGAGTATACCATTAAGGTCCCACCTCCTCTTGTCCAAAAAACTAAACCTCCTTCACTAAGAAATTATGTGGTGCACCAAAGGGATCCTCGTCACCCTCATATCCCTTATCCTTCAAGAATGAACCAAGAAAAACAGCAAGAGAAAGATGAAGTCCAAATTCACAAATTTTGGCAAATGTTCAAACAACTTCACATCAATATCTCTCTTGCCGATGCTTTGATTCTTATCCCGAAATACCAAAAGATGCTTAAAAGTCTCCTTCCAATAATGAGAAAACGTTTTAGAGCTGCAAACACACCTCCTTAATGAAATCGGCTCAACGGTTATCCTTAAGAAGTTACCCGAGAAACTAGGAGACCCTGGGAAATTTCTCATTCCGTGTGGTTTTAGTGAGCTCAAGTGCAAGGCCCTAGCCGATCTAGGTGCTAGCATCAACTTGATGCCACTCTCGGTTTGGAAAAAGTTAGGTTTACCCGAGCTTATTTCCACCCGCATGACCCTTGAACTAGCTAACCGGGCAATTTGTACACCGGCTGGAATTGCAAGAGATTCTTTTGTTCGTTGGAAAGTTTATTACATTCTCCGCTGATTTTGTCATCGATGGTTTTTTTAAGGAGAGCGATCCCTCAGTCCCCCTCATCTTGGGAAGACCTTTCTTACGGACCGCTCGTGCTTTGATTGACGTTCACGGAGAAGAAATGATTCTCCGTGACGGTGATGAAAAATTAACCTTGAATATGAGACATGACACTTCAAGCTATTCAAACCAACCTCACAAAGAATCAATCAACATGATTGATTTCTGCAATGTTTCATATGAGGATTATCTTGAAGATTTGTTTGCAACAAATCATCTGAGTGGCAATCCCACTCTAATTTCGGACCCTATTGTTTCTTCTTCTCCCACACTTACTTCCTTAGAAGAAAGTGATTTAATTTGGGAAGAATTCGAAGCTTATCTCGCAAGTGATTCATTTCCACCGGGGAGTGATGATACCGACTTTGACTCGGAGGGAGATCTTCGTTTAATTGAGGAATTATTAAATAATGATCCTTCATCTCCTCTCCCTCTTTCTCATAATCCATTAAGATGCTGTACCACTTCTTCCTTCTCTGACCATTAGCTCGAGGAGCTTCTCCGATAAACACGCTCTTATTACTATCACGAGGAAATTGATGATCTTCCTTTTATATCGAATTCGATCTTAGAGAAATATAATATTTGCTAACCATGTTTCCTACCAAGGAACTGATTCTTCCCCCCCCCCCTTCGAGGATTCGGTTGATGAGGGTAATCTTGCAGATCCTAATAACGATCTTGTTGATACCATTCCCGAGATGTTCACCGATGAACATACTCTTGATTATTCATCTCCACCATTATATGATGATGTCGATGATGATCTTGTTGAACTTGAGTTCGATAATGATGATGTTTATGATGATCCATTTGACTCCAAGGAAGATAAAATCAAAGAGTCTAAACTCTTGATTGATGAACTTGATCCCCCTAGATCAAGTGATTTCCTTCCTTCCCCCGAGTGTGACTCGGTTTTCTATGAGGATTTTTCCGAGGTTGATGCTTTGCCTTAAACCAATAACGAGGACAAAGTATTTAATCCGGGTATACTCATTTATGAGAACCTTTTCGAAGTCACTATTCGAGCAACACTAGATAAGAATGTAAAGAAGATATCCATATCTAATGCTTCTTTAATTCTTGAGGATTTTAATCCTCCTCTTTATGAACTTCCTTTCCACAAAGAAGTTCCCGGGTCTAAAATTTTACTCTCGTTTTCATCCGAAAATGAGGAAAAAGTTTTCAAGAAATTTTGGGGTTTTAATTACAATTTAGGGTTCCCGTTTTGCGTTTTTAGTTAAAGTTTAATTTCCCGTTATTTGTTTTTGTGCTTAATTGAAACCATTTTCTTATTTTAATTGTTTTTTTATTCATAGTAATAGATAATCAAATCAATCTTTGTTACCAATTCAAATCATTGTCCGAACAACAAACGTGGTCTCAATTTCACAAATCGTTGGGGAATAACGACCCGGGAATCATACTTCCCGGTTAATATACGTATTATTATATATATTTGTGAAGATTTTACTTTCTACCTTTGTCCTCAAGGGTAGTCTGAGAATTTCATATTATTTTATATTTTATTATTACGTGTGTTGATTTACTAAGCAATCACCTCTCGTGCTCGTGGTTTTGTCCTTTGTTCACTCGAGCTTCAATCCTTAGCATGATTAAGGGAATCAAGTATCCTAAATCTTATCGACTAACATTTATCTTTGAGCACACTTAATAAACGGATTTAGATTTACATAGAGGCCCTTCTTAAAACATTGAGGACAATGTTCAATTCTAGTATGGGGGCGATCTATCGATTTGATTGTGCCTGCAGCCGTTGTTTTCACGTAATCCTGTTTTTACCACCAAAACAACAAAAAATGAAAAAATTTAAAAAATTTCAAAAATAAAATAAGTGTTTTTATCACAATGTTGACTTTCCTGCTGGATAGAATAAGAATAAATTTTGACTCGATCGAGCGTGTTGAGCTCTAGCTTGCTCCTAAAGTTTTAGACTAAGCATTCGCGGATCTTTTTATTAAAGATTTTAAATTTGCGAAGAACGAGAAATGATAGAGTTAATTATGAGTTAGATGCTAAACAAGGATTATTTGGAAATCTTAAGAGCTCATAAGTGTAATTTGTGGCTTTTTCTCCCATAAGCTCCTAACCTGACTAATAATAAGTGCTATTTTCGAAAATTAAACTTAAATCAACAATTTTTGAATTTGAAATTTATTTAGTCTTAGTTCAAATTTATACTTAAATTTTCTAAAAAGAAATTTTCTCTATATATCGTGATAATTTAAAGTGTAAAAAAAATGGGTAACAACAATAATAATAAAAACTGTGGGCTGATAAAAGTTTGTTGCATCTTGCCGGCTCACAACCGATGTTGCAGCCTTCTAAATAAGGCCCATAGTAAGAATAATAATCCGAGACTGATAAAAGTTTGCTGCATCTTGCCGGCTCACAACCGATGTTGCAGCCTTCAAAAAGGTCGAGGATTTCCTGCGTTTAAAGTATAATTATGTTAAGTGTAATATATGTGATTTAATAAATATAGGGAAAATCTCTTTTTCTTAAATTTAAATATGCTTTTGAACTAAGACTATTTCGTTTTAAGTTGTGGTTTTTCTAAATGAATTGTTTAACGGGAAGCCTAAGAGTTTTTGAAACCGAAGGTCCGTGAGTTCCGATACTATTCTCTGTGGGGTGTCAAAAGCCTGGTCACCTAAGCCGGTCTCGGCTGGGATGTGCCGAGAAGAAAGTCGCTACATGGAATGATCTCGCCTTCAAAATCATAATTCTTGGGTGGAACGTGAAGCATAGAAATATTGCAATTTTCTTAAAAAGGTTGATCTATGGTTGAAATTCGAAATAAGCACACTCACATAATATATAATAATTGTCGGGAGCGAAAAGTTTCACAAGTTACAAGTATGAGTAGTGTTAGCATCTTAACTTATATTTAACGGTGATTTCGTTTTTAAGCTTGGTTTGGGGCGGGTGAAAA
Organism: Tanacetum coccineum; assembly: GCA_026074375.1. Lineage (NCBI taxonomy): Eukaryota > Viridiplantae > Streptophyta > Magnoliopsida > Asterales > Asteraceae > Tanacetum > Tanacetum coccineum. Next base: position 19,824 of record BQNB010119927.1, read on the forward strand.
ATCGAGGACGATGAATTTATCTTTTTGGGCATTTTAGGATTAAAGTGCTTCTTTTTCTATGACCCTAAAGGTTATGATAATAACGAAAGAATACAAAAATATGTGTGGTAATAAGTGTAAATATTTAAAAATGGTCAAAACGGGGCTTTTCAAAACTAATGATTCTTTAATTCCCTTTGATGAACACTTAGCTACTTTTCGAGGTAATTAGTCGAGGGGGATTGAGATTCTTGGTTTTCTAAAGTGTTTACTTATGGCATTGCGTGAGGACACGACAATAGTTTAGTATAGGGGATTTTAGTATGTGATTAATTACACATACCTTTTACCTATGCAAGTATCGGATATTCATTAAAGGAAAAAAATGCCAAATATATGTCTGTTTTGCTTTGTATACTGTGCAAGTATCGGATATTCATTAAAGGACAAAAATAAAGCCAAAACCGACAAAACCGAGCACGGAAATGAAAAGAGCATGAAAGGTCAAAGCCAAAGACATGTGCATCTTAAATGGACTAACCGAACCCCATTTAATGGGTTGGGTCAGCCCATAAAGCTTTATCTATAAGCCTTATATGTCTATAAAGTCTAATCCAAAACAATCCTAAACCGGCCAAAGATCAAAAGTCCAAAAGCCCAAAAGCCCAAATACACATAACCATGTTAGCCCATTACCCTTTTAACACCTTTGCATCGTTAGTCCATAGGGACTAACACTGCTAGTCCCTAACTTTTACACAGTTATCCCCTACATCCCTTAACCCTTAATATCCTTAGTCCTTTTTCCTAACACTCATTCCAAATTAAACTAACAGTACCCAAAACCCAATTCCCGCCAAAACCCTACACTATTCACCATCCCTGTCACTCTCACCCTGCAAACCGACAAATCATACTCACACTCC
>BQNB010119928.1:6646-20728 GCA_026074375.1 Tanacetum coccineum
CCATGTGGGTGTGGGGTTATGGGATTATGAAAGGTTTAGATGTATGTGGGAGGTCAAACGAGGTGAGTAGGGACAGGAGGTGGGGTTGGGTGTTTTGGCGGGAAAGCTTTGAAGAAGATGTACAGTAGTTTGAAAATGGGGTGAAGGTTTGGGGTGTTGACAAGATTGGTCCCTCAAGGTGATAAGGGTGTTTGCAGTACACGTCCTTGTGGTTTTTAAAAGTTTGGAGACTTGGCAAATTAACCCCCTGAAAGTTATATATGGAGTTGCACCACAAGTCCTTGTTAGTTATGGCTTTGGGGACTTGGCAAAATTGCCCCTTGTGGTTTAACTTTTCCAATTTGGCAAGATTAACCCTTCTCTTTATTTTCTTCTTTTCTTCTTTTAAGACAAGTTTAGGGATTTAACAAGTTTAGTCTCTAAACTTGTTTTTCTTGACTTTTGGCTTCGGGTTTGTCGGGGTTGACTTGGGTTAACTTTTTGATACTTGGGCTTTGACTTGACTGTGTCTTTTCCACGCTTTTCCATTCCGTGTCCGGTTTTGTCGTTTTGGCTTCGTTTTTTGTCCTTTTCTTAGATATCCGTTCCTGCACAACACAATTAGCAAAACAAGCATATATTTGGCATTTTAAGTCCGTTTTTAGTTATTTTAGTTCGTTTTTAAAGGTAAAAGGTATGTGTAATTAAACACATACCACTGTGCCAGTCTCTCAGGCTGAAAACCCCCCATTTACCACTAGTAAATATGTACAGCATATGTTTAATAAGTAATTAGACTAATCAAGATAGATTAAAATACTAATAGAATATTAGGTTACTTTCGCTCTTAGTGTTCGACACCCTACTTATTGTGAAGCTACATCTTGACCGGGTACACTGCCCGTTAAAGTGTTGTCTTTAGGTTTTTCGGCTAAATATAAATATAAAACTTAATAATCACTAAATAAACACCACGCGACGACACATCAAGTTTTTGGCACCGTTGCCGGGGAGTGAATCGTTTAATCTTTATTCCCATTAGTATATCTAACCTTTAACTTGCTTAGAGTAAATTAATTAATTAATTCTCATTGCTAATTGTTTAAATTAATTGTGTTCTTTAATTTATTTTATTTAATTGTGTGTTTATTTAGTATTCTGTTCTGACTGATCACCTGATACGGTGTATCCACTAGTTGGATGCGGCGTATCTAACCTTCTACTCAGGACATCGTATTGTTTTTGCAGTCTAAACGACGTATCTGTTCTTCTAAACATACGGCGTATTATGTGAAAACAATACGGCGTACTACTGTTCAACTAACTCATATGGTATATTCTGATCAATAGGATACGGCGTATTGGTCATCTGATACAGTAATCAGAACCACAAATTTATTTTCGTGTTTAAATTTCTGTATTCCTTCTTGTAAGAGCATATCCTACTGATTAATTCTCTGTTTCAGGTAGTGCATGACACAGAGTTCTACTAAGGAACTACTTTCACCTCTTGAAAACCTGGAACGAGTACTTCGCTCAAGAAGGAAGCTTTTCGATACACCAAGCCTCGTGGAATCGAATTCACCTGAGTTCGATCAACTTTCTATAATCGAAGAGCATATTGAAGAAGAATAAGTGACAGAAATAATGACGGAAGCAATGGAGCAATATATGAGTAAAACCCATGGAGAATACGGATCGGGCGTTGCTAGGCCTAAGATTAACGCTAAAGCTCCATTTGAACTCAAGGGGTAGTTTCTCAAGGAATTTCGTGATAGTACTTTGAGTGGTTCGGAACACGAAGATGCAAACAAACACATCAAAAAGGTTCTAGAGTTTGTTGACTTATTTCATATCCCAGACATAACTCAAGATCAAATTATGCTTTGTGCCTTTCCTGTATCCCTAACTGGAGCCGCAAGCCGTTGGCTCAGAAACGAACCATCTGGTTCAATCACAATCTGGGAGGTCTTAAAAATGAAGTTTCTAAACAAATAATGTCCACTTGTACGAACCGCAAAGAAAATAGAGGAAATTAACAACTTCCAGCAGGAACCAGATGAAAGCCTTCTCGGTGCATGGGAAAGATTTAAAGAGTTACTGATAAAGTGCCCTCAACATTATCTAACTCACATGCAGGAAGTTATCTTGTTTTACAATGGGCTCGATGTTCCAACAAGATAAATCCTTGACTCAAGAGGTTCCATCCCAACCAAAACTGTTGCTGATGCTAAAGTGGCCATCCAAGAAATGGCTGAATACTCTCAGAAATGGCACAATGGAACATCTTCAAAAAACAAGAGTACTAAAACTTCTGACGGGCTAGCTGCTATCCTAGCCCAACTCAACAGTCTCGGCAAAGAAATTAAAAAAGTAAATTAAAAGGTGTACGCTGCATAGGTCGGATGCGAATTATGCAAGGGACCTCATTATACGAAATATTGTCCACTCGAGGAAGAAGGGAAAACTTTAGAAGAAGCTTATTGCACCCAGTTTGGTATATCCTTTCAACCTAGAGGGTAATACAGAGCAACAGGGCTAGGATTCTACCAACGCAACAATGGAAATTCTTCGTACCCAGCTCGAAGAGATACTATGGATGAATCGTTGTCCAAATTCATGGCCGAATCAGCTAAGAGGCATGAAGAGAACTCGAACATCATCAAAGAGATCTGAGCTTCTACTGATGCAGCAATATGAAATCAAGGAGCATCCATTAAAACCTTCGAACTACAAATCAGACAAATGAGTAAAGTATTGCAAGAAAGAGGGTTTGGAAGTCTACCCAGCTCTACGGAAACAAATCCAGAAGAGATACTAGGGAAGAGTCACTGTCTAAATTTATGGCCGAATCAGCTAAGATGCACGAAGAGAAGTCGAACATCATCAAAGAGATCCGAGCTTCTACCGATGCAGCAATATGAAATCAAGGAGCATCCATTAAAACCTTCGAACTACAAATCAGACAAATGAGTAAAGTATTGCAAGAAAGAGGGTTTGGAAGTCTACCCAGCTCTACGGAAACAAATCTGAGAGACCAAGTGAAATCGATCTCAACTGTTATAGCTGATTTATCTGAGATATGCCATATGGAATATGGTCCATACGCCGTATCGGGTCCACATCATAGATACATATTTCCCGAAACAGTCCCCTTCCCAAGGCGACTACACAACTACTGTTGTGGTGATTTAAAGGAGGCACATGGAGTAAAGATTCTGAATGCTTATGATAACAGCCTTCCTTAGAAAGAAAAAGATCCAGGGAGCTTTACCTTACCTTGTTTTATTAATCATATTTGTTTTAATAAAGCCCTTGTTGACCTTGGAGCAAGTGTAAGTGTTATACCATTTTCTACATATACCAACCTTGGTCTAGGGGTTTTGTCTCACACTAGGATGACCATAAAATTGGCTGATAGGACCATAAAGCAACCAAAGGGCATAGCTGAAAACGTGCTAGTTAGGATTGGCGAATTTGTTTTCCTCATTGACTTTATCATCTTGGACATACCCGAGGATGACGATGTTCCTTTGGTCCTCGGACGACCATTCTTGTCAACTGCCCATGTGAAGATCGATGTCTTTAAAAGAAAAGTTACTTTAAGCGTCGGGGAGGAAAAACTAGTTTTTAAAAGCCTTAAGCCTGCCTCTAGCATGATCAAAAGGGTATTTTATGGAAGGATAAGAAAGAAGAAAAGGGTCAAACTTAACGACCAGCTGAAACAAAAGTGCTTCCCGAGAGACAACCCGGCTATTTTTAATTGTTTGTAGCATTTAATTGTTTGAATTTTAATTAATTGTTGAGTTTGTCTTCCCAGACATTACATACAGCGTATCAAACCCCTCAGGATACGGCGTATGTATGTTTGGACGTTATCAGTATTTAAATTTCAGTATTTAATTTCTAGCATTTAAATTGTTTTTACAGGTTTACATACGGCGTATCCTAGGGTTTGGGATATGGCGTATTGTAACCTGTACAGTTGTGTGTTTAATTGTTTACCTATATTGTAGGATAGAGGAAGTACAAATTACACGAACGTCTTCTAAACTTTCATGCAGGACCTTGCTACAAATGGAATCGACGTAATGGTATAATCTGAAAATGCCACGTGCTGAACTCTCATGGGTATTCTAAAGCCCTCATCGACACGCTTTTTGCTCAAACACTCAAAATGGAGAACCTTCGGGAGCAAACTATCAGGGGAGTTTCCTCGTTCTAATTCTTTCGCCCATATTATTTAAATGTTTTATCTATACAATGAGGACGTTGTATAATTTAAGTGGGAGGATGGAGAATTAGAACGTACTTGTCCTTATTTTCACAAATAAAATGCTACATGCTTAAAAATGCTTAAAAATGGATCAAATTCAAAAAAAATTAGCATACTTTTTGTGAAAAATCACCAGTTACATTACATAGCGCACTATAACCATTAAGTCTATTTGTGAGAATTAAGCCTATCCGTTTCTAATTGCTTACTTAAAATTCCACAAAAATATGAGTGTGTCGGTGATGTAGTGGACTTTAGAACTTGGCCTGGTATATCACTCGAGACCTCAATGATTTGTACTATGGATTTTGATGGAGTAACATGCTTAACTGGTAGATTTCTAGGATTAAACCAAAAAGCCTACATGTCGTAATATTAACTAAATACACTGGTTAGTTAACCCCCGTGTAACCCTCTACTTACTCTCACTATTAGAGTAAAGATACCCCTAGAATAACCTGCTGAGCCATTCCTTTCTTTTTCCACACCAATTAAAATTGTTTCGTTTCACCTTTACACCTTAGCCTACTGTGTAGATTAGAGCCTATTTTAATCAATGTTGCTAGTTGCTTTCGTGTAAAGTTTTGTAGTTCCTGCGTCAAAGTGAAATTTCTCTATTTTTATAATGGTCGGGAAAATTGCACAATGCAATGGGAATGTTTGTAACTCGTGTGTTTTGCTACTTTTGCAATTATGTATTATGTCCAAAGAAGAAAAGTTCAAAGGAAAATTAGCTGGACAAATGAAGATAGTAAAGATGGTGAAATTACACTGAGATTTATGATGTAATTTTTTTTTAAAAAGCAAGAAAAGATAGTCGGTTCATTAAGCTTATACCGATGAAATTAGTTGAAAGGATTGATTATTCGTTGATATGTGCAGAAATCAAAGATGTAAAGTATTGTAAAAAGTAGCCGATATCACCACTTGTTTTGTAAAGTATGTAAAATTCAGGATGTAAGGGAAGTTGACCGTTATGGGAACGCCAACTTAGGTTGTCTTTGTCATTTCTAGGATCGATGCGTTTGTTTATATGATCAAGTCTTTGTCATGGAATGGTCGGGAAAAGTTACTAGCAACCGCACCTTATTTGTTGGCTTTAATCTATTTGTTTTGTTTATTTTATTTAACAACCATTTACTTCCCTTTCCTGATAACTAACCTTAGGATTTACTCGAATGAGGATGTGTACAAGCATGGATGTCTATTCCGTCGTTACGGCCATGTATTCGTATCTCAGCTGCCTTGTTTGACGATGACCTTTGGTGAAAGTCAGAAGCTCCATACCCTATATCATTCTTCATCCAAAAAAGAATGATCAAACCCGAGCCTATTAATAAATACCCAATTTACCTTTTCACTTGTTACCCCTTAGCTCTAGAGGTGGAGATGTGTATCCTTGCCAAGCCTATGATACGAAGCTAATCACGACCGAGCAAATGAGCGTACCACTAAAATGTTACACCCTAGATTAGTTGAGTGATCTGAGTGATTTCATTTCCATACTTTGTGAGGTGCTTGGTTTTGTACAGGTGGTTAGAACAAAAAAAGTGCTTAAACAGAAAAATCCCTAACCTCGGTTGGGATACATTTTCAAAAACTTTCTTAGGTCTACTTGAGGACAAGTAAGATTCAAGTGGGGGGATATTTGATATCATCAAATAATGTCACATTTTACCATTATTTATCCCATGCATTTTACCTACTTTTATATAATTATTGCAAGATATTGGTACTTAATTGCTTAAAGTTATGATTGCAGTAATTATAGAGTAACTTGTGAAGACGAAGCTAAAAGGCGTAATTCTGGAGCTAAAACGAAGACATTTGAAGAAAATTGTTATCTGCTACCATACGCCATATCCAGCAAAGAAGATACGACGTATCAGCGCCAGCTCATCACGAGAATACGCGTAATGATCAATTCCCGATCTGGCGTATCATGGCTTACCTATACGCTATATGCACAGTTTGTCATCAGTCAAAGATATGCACCTTACTCGTGAACTCCAAGGAAATTAACCCTATACGTCGTATGCACCTTACTCCATATGGCGTATCGAGGCATTTTTTAGACACTATAAATACGAGGCTCAAAAATAAGTTTCAATGTGCAACAATTACATTCTCAATACCATACTCTCTGAAGTCGAATTTTCCAAGATATTAGAAGCAGCCAAGGTCAAGCACCAACTATAATTCCACAGAAGACATCATTTAATTCTTACTTACTTAATCATTTGATTTCTAATTGTTTGATCACGCTTGTAACATTACAATGATTGTAGGCTAATACCCTTGGGTATTAGCCATGTTAATGAAGATTATAATGTTTGGTTTGTTTTTAATCTGGCTTGCTTAATTTATCATTGTTGTTTAATTATGTTTATCGCCTTATACTTGTTTATGTGCTTGTACATGCGACCTATCATTCAATTGGGTCTATTAAGACTTAAGCAGTAACCTAGATGCTGGGATAGCTCTCCATGTTGTGTTTTGTATGCACAGACCAATAGGATCACAAATGACACCCTATCCTTACCCTTTGATTATGAGCTTAGTTGGACTGGCATGTGACCTGATAATTGTTCAACCAGTATTGTTCTTAATTAATTGGTAAATGATTTAGGTGGTGGATTACCGGTGTATAAGACAACATCAAACAATAAGTGGGTAAAGCCCCGATGGGCTAGGGTATTAACATGATCACCACTGCTTTAATTCCCTATGATAGATTATAATTAGACTAATGGATGCTTTATGCAGATGCGTTAATTGTGACAGGATTGTTCGTATCTAGGTCTTAGGATGAAGAACTGCCTAAGTCTTAAGAATGATATGCCACCTCGAAATAAGTAGCCATTGCACTAAACAAACAAATCAACATTTAATCGGATTTAACATAGTTAATATAATTTTCTATTATTTGGCTTGTGCCGCTTCTTTATCTTGTGATTATTTGCTTTAGTGTTTATTGTGTTTAGAATAAATTATTGTCACCACCAAACTTGTGCTAGTCTCTCAGGCTGAAAACCCCCCATTTACCACTAGTAAATACGTACAACATATGTTTAACAAGTAATTAGACTAATCTAGATAGATTAAAATACTGATAGAATATTAGGTTACTTTCGCTCTTAGTGTTCGACACCCTACTTACCTCGAAGCTACATCTTGACCGGGTACACTGCCCGTTAAAGTGTTGTCTTTTGGTTTGTTAGCTATATATAAATGTAAAACTTGATAATCACTAAATATACACCACACGACGACACATCAGCACACAACATGTCTTCTAATGTCTGAATGGTCCTCTCACTTTGACCATCACTCTGTGGGTGATAAGTTATACTCATGTCCAGTTGAGTACCTAGTGCTTTGTGAAGAGACCTCCAAAAGTGTGAGGCAAACCTACCGTCCCGATCAGAGATGATCAAAACCGGCACTCCATGCCTCGACACCACTTCTTTTAGATACAGCCTTGTCAACTTTTCCAATGAGTCATCCTCTCTTATGGGTAGGAAATGAGAAGACTTAGTGAGACGATCGATGATTACCCAGATCGTGTCTTGACCGGTTACCGTCTTTGACAACTTAGTCACAAAGTCCATCGTTATATTCTCCTATTTCTTCTAGGGTATCTCTGGTTGAACCAATAATCCAGATGGCTTCTGATATTCAGCCTTGACTTTGGCACACGTTAGACACTTGCTAACATAAGTGGCATTCTCGGCTTTCATGTTGGGCCATCAATACAACTTCTTCAAATCTTGGTACATCTTATCCGATCTAGGGTGGATGGAATACTTTGCCTTATGCGACTCATGCATAATCAATGCTCTCAAATCCCCAAAACACATAATCCAACTCCTGTTGTTTAGGCACAACATTCCGTCAGTACGAGGTTCAAGTTTATTAATCATTCCATGTAGATATTAAGTTACGTAGTTCTCTTCCTTCCTTGCCTCGGCTTGAGCATTCAGAATCTGCTTAGGAAGATTCAATCCTATAGTCATCACTAAGGCTCAAACTTGCAGCGGCTTAATCCTTTCCTTTCGGCTCAAGGAATCTGCCACCATGTTCGCCTTTCCTGGGTGGTATCTAATCTCACAGTCGTAGTCACTTAGCAATTCCAACCATCGACGCTGTCTCATGTTTAGCTCTTTCTAGTCAAGAATATGCTGTAGATTCTTATAATCAGTGAACACGATGCACTTTGTGCCATACAAATAGTGCCTCCACATCCTTAGGGCGAACACTACCACTCTAAGCTCTAAGTCATACGTAGTATAGTTCTTCTTATGCACTTTGAGTTGGCGAGATGCGTTGGCTATGACCTTCTCCCTTTTCATCAAAAGGAGTCCAACCCTTTATGAGAAGCATCGTAGTAGACCACAAAGTTCTCACTTCTTTCTGGTAAGGCCAAATTTAGCGCACTGCATAATTTCTCTTTTAACAGCTAAAATGCGGCTTATGCTTTCTCTCCCCAATCAAACTTTACGCTCTTCTAAGTTAATTTCATCATAGGTCTAGCAATTTTTGAAAAAACTTCAATGAATCATCAGTAGTAACCAGCGAGACCTATGAATTGATGAATCTCGGTTGGGGTCTTGGGTGATGCCCAATCCTTGATTTACACTTGGTAAACTTGGCTAACAATTTCTCCTCCTTAAGTAGCCTCAATACTAGCTTAAGGTGTCCTTTATGCTCCTTCTTATTCTTAGAGTAGATCAAAATATCATCGATGAAAATGATCATGAACTTATCCAAATATGGTCTGCACACCCGATTCATCAAATCCATGAATATCGCCGGTGTGTTGGTCAGTCCAAATGGCATTACTTGGAACTCGTATTGACCATAACGAGTCCTAAATGCCGTCTTTGGGATGTCCTCTTCACGAACTCTGAGTTGGTGATAATCAAACCTCAATTCGATCTTAGAGTAGACTCTTGATCCTTGTAGTTGATCAAACAAATCGTCGATTCTTGGAAGTGGGTATTGGTTCTTCACAGTAAGTTTGTTTAGTTCACGGTAGTCGATACACATCCAAAAAGATCCATCTTTCTTTTTGACAAATAGAACTGGAGCTCCCTAGGGCGAGGATCTGGGTCTTATAAATCCCTTGTCAGAAAGTTCTTACAACTGAGTGGATAACTCTTGCATTTCTAACGGTGTTAAACGATACGAGGATCGTGCTACTAGTGTCGCACCAGAGACTAAGTCGATTTGAAATTTGACTTGTCGAGTAGGTGGTAATCCATGTAAGTCTTCTGGAAAGACTTCCAGAAAATCCTGTATGATAGGCACATACTCAAGTCACTTCTCTTCCGACTTGTCGTCAGACCTCTTTGCTGTAACTTAAGCTAGGTAAACTGGGCAACCCTTCTGGATGTATTTCTAGGTCTTGGTGCATGAGATGATATTCAACTTCGACTTACTTCCACCGTTACATCCATCGCCTTCGATTATCAACACCTTATCTCCATAAGGAATATGGACGATTCTTTCGTCACAAATGATCATCGCGTGATATTTCGCAACCAATCCATACCAACAATGACGTCGAAACTACCGAGTTCTACATGCATCAGGTCAATGTCGAATGGGTGACCTAGCAATCCTAACGTGCAACCTTTAAGTATCACATTAGTTTCTGAAATTCTTCGATCAACTAATACTACGGCATAACTAGTGTCTAGAGTGGATGGGATGACATCAAGCATGGTACTACAAGTAGTCGACACAAAACTCCTATAGGCACCCGAATCAAATAACATGGTAGCATATCGATTATTGAGAAGGAACGTACTCATGACGATGTTAGAATTAGGGTCGGCTCCTCCTCCTCCAATTGCATAAGCTCTTGCCACATTCTGACCATTAATGTTCTGCCTCTTAAAAGGTTGTTGTTGTTGTCCGCAGTTGTCTCTTGAGTTGCTGTCAAATCTTCTCTTGTTCTCAGCAATTTTAATAGCATAACCCTTCAACTTCTGGTCCATTAGGTTGTTAGCAATACGAATTGTATCCTGGAGTCTAGTAGGTTCAGCAACTATCACATTCACTTGAATGTTGTCCGGAAGGCCTCCAATGTACTTCTCAACCTTATCCTCCTATTCCGAGACCATCTTAGTGCACAACAAAGTCAACTCTTGGAACCTTTGATTGTAAGCAGTCAGGTCATTAATCTTCACCGTCAAGTTTAACAATTCTGTCTCCATCTTCTGGATCTCATTCCTAGGACAATAAACCTCAGTCATTATCTTCATGAGCGCCTTCCACATCATAGCATAAGCAGCATCTACTCTAACTGTCCTTTTGTGGGAATTCTACCAAGTCAATGCACCGTCCAACAACGTGTATGATGCATACTTAACTTGGTATCTTGGTAGGAAATTATTGATATGCAGTACCGTCTCCATTTTCTTAAACCAACGAGTTAAACCAACCACTCCCTTAGTTCCCTTGAAGTTTAGCAGCTCACACTTCACAAAGTCTTGATAGGTACACTCTCGTGCAACGGGTACAATACCTCTGTTGTTCACATTGAGGTTTCCATTCCCATTCCCGTTACCGTTCCCATTGTTAACGTTTTCCTCGACGTGGTTGTCTTATTGGTCATTCTCAACTCTGCTTCGATTCTGAGGTTCCTGGCAGCGTCATATACCTTCAGAGCTTTATCCACGCGCTTGGTGTTAACCATAAGAAACACTAGGAAAAACAAGATCCAGAGGTCGGGGAGGATGAAACAAATAAGTAGCCATATTATTGATGATGAGAGAAAAAAGGGAAAGATGTGTGTGTGATAGGAGAGAGAAAAACACACACACACACCTTATGTGAAATGTTACAAATGAATCCTCTCCCCTCCTATGGAAGTATAGGAGGGGGTATTTATAGTCTTTGTGTCGGTTTCCTAACTATCATAATGTTGACTAGTCAACACATTTATTGTCTAGTCAACACATTTATTGTCCTTGTGTTGGTTTCCTAACAATCATAATGTTGACTAGTCAACACATTTATTGTCTAGTCAACACATTTATTGTCCTAGTTCATAACCGACACGACTTAATGTAATTCCGTTTTAGTCAACATATTTTAATGCTAACAATCTTCCCCCAATATGTGGACACAAACGGAATTACTTACAATGTTACTAACAAGTACAAATACAATTAAATAAAGTCTTCCAAAGCGCTTCCAAAGCTGAAGTTGTCTTTGGTCTTAAAACTTGTACTCTAGCTTGGATCTTCATTGTCATTACTTGTTCTGGAACCATTAGTAGTACATGAACTGGATTAACTTCCCCCCAAATCCAAGCACATGTCTCAAAAGCTTTCTCATAGACTCCTTTTTGGCGAATTTCTGAATCAGCATCCCCCCAAAACAACATCCCTACCTTAAGCAGATTCTGAAACTTTGAAAGTAGCATGAAACATCTTCCTACTTGTCATTTACTGTGATCAACAGTCGGAATTTTGTAGAAGTCAAACCACACTAACGACCACTGCTTCTTTTCATTAGGGATTGGTAATAATTGTACGGATACGGGTACAATGCGAGAAATCAGCAGCAACAAATTCCTTCTCAACGTTATGCAGAATACTTCATAAACCATGCTAAGTTAAGTAGTATACACTACTTCCCCCTGGAAGTTGACATGATAACATCAAAGTCAACTAAGTCCCGGATGTACACATTTTCCCCCATGATGGTTGCGAACTCTCGGAAGCATCATTGTCGTGTACGCCCATATACTCGAGAAGTTCTTGTCTTAAGCACAAATCTTGAAATCCAAACAAAGCATTACCCTCTTGTCTTCAGAAACCGTAGAGGAAATGAAGCCAAACTCAAGAAAACTGGTATAATTCAAAGGTCTTGTATATGAATGTCATTGAAGAACTTTGAAAATTGTACTTAGACTGTGAAGTATCATTGTCTTGGAATCCCGTGAGAATTGCTGATTACATCTCAACCTTTAAATTCTCTGGCTAACTTTACCAACCTCGAATTCTGTCGGCTATTGTTGTGATCACTTGGTGAAGTAAACCCGATATACCAAACTTGAAAATGAAGTAAAATCCCCCAAATTTTGGTTACTTAGCCTGCCCTATGTTGATTAACGAACTGTGTCAGATAAATCTATAAGTACTCTATACCCAACCAAAAAGAATAAAAAGTACAACACCTACTTGAAATTATCCACATCTCTTACGCGTGTACAAGCTGAGTACAAGCAATGTAAATCCTTTAATGATAGTTTTAATTCCAGGTCTTCAACCAACCACCCCAACTGCTGGAAACTAGATAATTCAAGTCTCTAACATAAACCGATGTAACGTTCAAGCAAGTCCTGCAATTGTTAGTTGGGTTTTGAATGAAAAGGGGTATCAAAAGAATAAGTCTCGATGATGAAAATAAGTAGACGCCTTCGTGAAAACCCACTTCAATGTCAAATAAGGATACCAAATCAACTCCTGATCACATTGTCATCGGAGTCCGAATCCTTAACCGATTTGTACGTTTTAGTGAAATCTTATAAGGCTCGATTTAAGAATAAGTGTTTTGTTATCTTTGGTGTTTATGATTTTTTGAATTGTCTTGATATACTACCAAATCAGCAAAACCACAACACAGCGTCAATAGCTCTTTGCTCTGATGCCAATTGTTAATTAACCATAAGAAACACTATGAAAACAAGATCCGTAGGTCGGTGGAGGGATTGAAACAAATAAGTAGCCAAATAATAGATGGAAGAGAGAAACACGGAAAGAATGTGTGTGAGGATAGGATAGAAGAGAAAATACACACACACACACCTTATAGTGAAAATGTTACAAATGAAATCCCTACTCCCCTCCTGATTGGAATGAGAGAAAAATACACACACACACCTTATGTGAAATGTTACAAATGAATCCTCTCCCCTCCTATGAAAGTATAGGAGGGGGTATTTATAGTCTTTGTGTTGGTTTCCTAACAATCATAATGTTGACTAGTCAACACATTTATTGTCTAGTCAACACATTTATTGTCCTAGTTCATAACCGACATGACTTAATGTAATTCTGTTTTAGTCAACATATTTTAATGCTAACACTTGGCAATCAGCTCATTGATCATATCTTGAATCATTTTGGTATGGGTAGCAGTCATCATACTTCTGTATCACAAAAATAAATGCCACTAAGAGATCTAGGGTAAGATTAAATTATCTTAAACGTTGGATGGAACAATGCAATATTTCAATACGAGAATTCGAGGTTTATATAAATGCATGACAAGGCCGCGATTAAGAAAATAGTAACAAATTATGTAAACAATAGGGAAAACAACATTAGATAAATAACATCATAACATATATAATAGGAAGATAGATTTTTATAATCATCGAATATAGCCGAATACATATCGAGTTCTATGGTAGGGTCTACAATCACTAACACTACTACTACTACTATCAAATGCTATTGGTTGATACTCAAACACTGACAAAACTAATCTAATGATGATAACCTAAGTGCCTCCTAGCACATGCCTCAAGTCTACCAAGTCTCACTCGATCATAGAATCGAAAATGGTGCATCTGCCTCATCTCACTCTGGGCAAGCGACAAACCACACTGAAGTCAGTTAACTCTATGAATCTCGACATCCAACATGCCTCTAAGCCTCTTGTTATCCCGCTCTAATGCATCAATCCTCTTTATCATGGTACTGACCTCCTGTCATACCCCCAAATTCACTGCAGCGGAAGACTAGATTTGGGATTGTGACTTCATGGCGTGAAGAGGACTTGATACGAGAGATAGACCTCTACATGCC
>BQNB010119929.1:0-20728 GCA_026074375.1 Tanacetum coccineum
TGTGCCCGAAACATCGATTAAGCTTATGCTTTTTCCGTTTTCTATTCCAGCCCGGATTGGGCTCGACCAAGAAGCTCCACATTCTATGAATTCTGCCGCCGATGGCAATCTTCTAGAAAGAAGTACTCAATATGTGTTGAGAATTATTGAAAACGAATCAAAAGTTCGTAATTCGAGAAACAAACCGATTGTTTCTCAAACGAAATAGAGTAATGTCGATTCTTTCGAGATAGCAAGTGTCGTAGCTAGTGTCGTTACTAGTGCGATGACTGCTATGTTTAAACAACATCAAGTAACCCCAACTCCAGCTTCCGTAAAAGCTGTTGAGGAATCTTGTGTTACTTGTGGCGGTGCTCATTCTTACCGACAGTGTCCTGCCACCAATGGCAACACTTTTTTGGGCTATTAGGAAAATATTCAAGGATATGTTTCAGCAGTTGTAGTGAACTATAATCAAGGAAATTTCGGTTATCGTCTTCAGAGTGTAGCTAACCAAATTCGACCACCGGGTTTTGCTCCACCAAATGTGCAAAATAATCAAACCCCAGTACAATCAAGGATACAATCAAGATACAGGAAATTATCATGGAAATCAAAATTATCAAGCTTCGATTCAGCAGACTCAAGTTGCTTCGTCAAATGAATTGACAAATTACAAGAAGATTAATGAAGCTAATATGAAAGCCATGCAAAATCAAATCAATAATGTGAAAAATTAATTGAGAAATGAAATGCAAAGTTCGATACAAACTTCAATGTCAAATCAAACCAATGAGCTTAAGAACATGATGGCTAGTTTCTTTCAAATGAATACCGCTTCTTCTTCGAGTTCGGGTTTACTTCCTAGCAACACTGTTGCTAACCCGAGAGGTGACTTGAAAGTAATCACCACCCAAAGTGGTGTTGCTTATAATGGGCCGCCTATTCCTCCCCCTTTTTCTTCTCTTCCCAAGGTGGTGGAACGGGAACCCGAGGTGACAAAGGATACGGTGCAACCAAGTACCAAAAACATCCAACCTCTGGTAGTTCAAACTCGTGTTCAAATTGATGAGCCCGTTGTTGCTCCTAAGCCTAAACCGACTATACCTTATCCTTCACGAGCTAACAAACAAAAGCTCTGTGAAAAAGATGATAACCTTGCTTCGAAATTTGTTGAAATTTTTAGGGAATTACATTTCGAGCTCAGTTTTGCGGATGCTCTTTTACATATGCCAAAATTTGCTTCAATGTTTAAAAGTCACCTAAATAACAAAGAAAAATTGTTTGATTTAGCCAAAACGTCGGTGAATGAGAATTGTTCGGCGGTTATCCTAAAAAATTTACTCGAAAAACTTGGAGACCCCGGCAAATTTCTCATTCCATGTGATTTTCCGGAGTTAGTTGTATGCTTAGCGGACCGATCCACTACTCGACCGGCCGGAATTGCCGAAGATGTCTTGGTTAAAGTAGGAATGTTCCATTTTCTGGCCGACTTCGTAGTTGTTGATTATATTGTCGATCCTTGGGTTCCCTTAATTCTTGGGAGACCCTTTTTGAGGACGGCACGTGCTTTGATTGATGTTTACGGTGAAGAATTAACCCTACGTGTTGATGATGAAGCGATAACCTTTAAAGTTGGACAAACTTCGAGATACTCATACAATAATTCTAAATCAGCTAATCAAATCGATGTCATCGACATTTCATGTGAGGAGTATGCTAAAGAAGTTCTCAGTTTTTCGGATATTTCTAAGACTGGCAATCCCACTCCGTCTTTAGATCCTATCCTTTCTACTTCTTTCCCCTCTCTCACTCCTTTTGAAGGAGGTGACTTCATTTTGGAAGAAATCGAAGCTTGTCTTACAAATGATTCAATTCCACCGGGAATTGATGATGCCGACTTTGATCCGGAGGGAGACCTTCTTCTACTCGAGAAGTTATTAAATGATGATCCATCATCTCCTCTCCCTCCGAAGGAACTTCATTTTGAGGAACTTAAAACAATTAAATCTTCTATTGATGATCCTCTGGAGCTCGAGCTCAAGGATTTACCGTCTCATCTTGAATATGCGTTTTTAGAAGGAACCGATAAATTACCTGTCATAATTTCAAAAGAGTTAAAAGATGAAGAAAAGACCGCCCTTCTAAAAGTTCTTAAGTCACACAAATGGGCCATCGCATGGAAAATCTCCGACATTAAGGGTATCGACCCTAGTTTTTGTACTCATAAGATCTTAATGGAAGACGACTTCAAACTGGCGGTTCAACATCAAAGAAGGGTAAATCCAAAAATTCATGAGGTTATCAAAAAGGAAGTTATCAAACTCCTTGATGCCGAATTGATTTACCCTATCTCCGATAGTCCGTGGGTGAGTCCCGTTCATTGTGTGCCTAAGTGGTATGACCGTTGTTGAAAATGAAGATAATGAATTGATTCCTACGAGACTAGTTACCGGATGGCGTGTTTGTATAGATTACCGAAAGCTTAATGATGCGACTCGTAAAGATCATTTCTCGTTACCCTTTATGGACCAAATGCTCGAAAGGCTCACGGGAAATGAATACTATTGTTTTCTAGATGTTTTTTTCGGATATTTTCAAATACCTATTGACCCGAAAGACCAAGAAAAGACCACCTTCACATGCCCTTATGGGACGTTTACCTACCGACGTATGCCTTTTGGTTTATGTAATGCTCCGAGCAAGTTCCAAAGGTGCATGATGGCCGTTTTCCACGACATGATCGAGGAAACAATGGAGGTCTTCATGGACGATTTCTCGGTCTTCGGGGATTTTTCTCGTCATGGCTCTCCCATTTAGACAAAATGCTAAAATGGTGCGAAGACACTAATTTAGTTCTAAATTGGGAGAAATGCCATTTTATGGTAAAAGAAGGCATTGTTTTAGGACATAAAATTTCAAAGTCCGAGATTGAGGTCGACAAAGCTAAAGTTGATGTTATAGCTAAACTCCCTCATCCGACTACCGTTTAAGGCGTTCGAAGTTTTTTAGGTCACGCCGGGTTCTATCGTCGATTTATCTAAGATTTTTTTTAAATCTCCCGGCCGATGTCCCATCTTCTTGAAAAAGAAACTCTGTTTGTTTTCTCGAAAGAATGTATTGAAGCGTTTAATTTACTTAAGAAAAAGTTAACCAAATCCCCGATTTTAGTTGCCCTCAATTGGGACCTACCATTTGAAATTATGTGCGACGCTAGTGATTATGTGGCAGGTGCAGTCTTGGGGCAATGTAAGACCAAACATTTTCAGCCTATACACTATGTAAGTAAGACCATGACGGATGCTCAAGCACATTACACGACAACAGAAAAAGAATTATTAGCCGTGGTGTATGCTTTCGAGTAATTTCGGCCTTACTTAGTCTTATCGAAGACCATAGTGTATACGGACCACTCGACTCTTAAGTCTCTTCTTGCTAAACAAGATGCTAAGTCAAGATTGCTCTGATGGATTCTCCTTATCCAAGAATTCGATGTTATTATTCGTGATAAAAAAGGAGCGGAGAATCTCGCGGCCGACCACTTATCAAGACTAGAAAATCCCCATTAAAGTGATCTTGAGAAAAAGGAAATTACGGAAACATTTCCTCTCGAGACACTTGGAATGGTTACATTTTGTGGTGATTCGAGTACCCCATGGTTTGCCGACATTGCAAATTACCATGCGGGGAATTTTATTGTGAAAGGGATGTCGTCCCAACAAAAGAATAAATTCTTTAAAGACGTTAAGCATTACTTTTGGGACGACCCCTGCTTGTTAAAATTTGTGCAGATCAAGTGATTCGGTGGTGTGTTTATGGCCAAGAAGCTGTTGATATCCTCACAGCTTGCCATAATGGTCCCATCGGAGGACATCATGGTGCCAACTACACCGCCAAGAAAGTTTTTGACTCAGGATTCTTTGGCCTACCATTTACCGTGATGCCCATGACTTGGTCACACGTTGTGACGCTTGTCAACGTCAGGGAAAAATCTTACAACGAGATGAAATACCTCAAAACGCAATTCAAGTTTGTGAGATTTTTGACATTTGGGGCATCGACTTCCGTTCCTGTCTTCACGAGGGAACACGTATATACTCGTGGCCGTCGATTATTTGTTAAAATGGGTTGAAGCGAAAGTGCTCCCCACCAATGACGCCCGAGTTGTTTGTAAATTTTTAAAATCTCTCTTCGCCCGATTTGGGACCCCTCGTGCTATCATTAGTGATTGCGGTACCTATTTTTGCAATGACCAGTTTGCAAAGGTCATGCTTAAATACGGAGTTACTCACCGTCTCTCCACCGCGTATCACCCACAAACAAGTGGGCAAGTTGAGGTTTTAAATCGTGGTTTGAAACGCATTCTGGAAAGGATAATAGGCGAACACCATGCTTCATGGTCCGATAAGTTGGATGATGCCTTGTGGGCCTTTCGTACTGCAATAAGACACCCATCGGGTGTACTCCTTACAAGTTAGTGTACGGAAAGGCTTGTCATCTACCCATCGAGCTCGAGCATAAGGCCTATTGGGCCTTCAAGCATTGCAATTATGACCTTGTTACCGCGGGTGATCACCGAAAAGTTCAAATGAATGAATTAAATGAACTTCGTGATCAGGCCTATGAGAACTCTTTGATCTATAAAGAGAAAACAAAGAGAATCCATGACTCCAAGATCAAGAACCGCGTTTTCAATGTTGGTGATCGAGTCCTCCTCTTTAATTCTCGATTAAAGATTTTCTCGGGCAAGCTTAAGACCCGCTGGACTGGACCATTCACCGTTACCCAAGTATTTCCTTACGGCATCGTCGAGTTATCTCAAACCGACGGGCCAAACTTCAAGGTGAATGGTCATAGACTTAAACACTACTTTGGAGGGGACATACCACCGACGGTTGTCCCGGATCTCTAAACTTTCCCCATGGACCAATAAATTCAGGGATCGAGTCAGGCTCGTGACTCGGTTAACAAAAACAAGCACTTCGTGGGTGGCAACCCATGCTTATCCTTAGTATATTAGTATAATATGTATGAATAAGTGTGATGTGAGGGGGCTCGCCTCTTCCTTTCTCGTGTTTCGTGTTTTGTGGTTTATGTCCAGGATTACCCAGATTATGAAGACTCTTGTGCTCGTGGTTTTGTCCATTCGTCCACTCGATATTCAATACTTAGCATGCTTATATGGGAATCCGATATCTGAGATCTTATTGATTAACGTTTATCTATTAGCATACTTAATACACGGCTTTAGATTTGCGTAGAAACCCCTTAATATTTGGATTATGCCTTGAAATTAGTATGGGGGTGACAGTCTCACATTGAGGACAATGTGTAGTTCTAGTATGGGGGGATCTTTCTATTTGATCTTACTTGCATTTTTCTTGTCTTCACGTAACCCCGTTTTCCACCAAAAATAAAAAAAATGCCAAAAAATAAAAAATTTCAAAAATAGAATAAGTGTTTCGACACATAGTTTTGTCTTTTTAGGAATAAATTTTGACTTGATCGAGCATGTTGCGCTCTAGCTTGCCCCTTAACTTATATAAATTTAAGCTTTTGCTAGTCTTTTATACAAGAAGCTTTAAAACGCGAATTCTAGCTTGAAAAAGCCAAGAGTTTGCAAGTTTCCATGATAGACTTTAAATATGCAAAGCTTGTTTTATTAGACTAAGCATTCGCGGATCTTTTTATTAAAGATTTTAAATTTGCGAAGAACGAAAAATGATAGAGTTTTATATAAGTTAGATGCTAAACATAGAGTAGTTGGATCTCTTTAAGGCTCATAGAGGTTAATTGTGGCTTTTTGCTCCCATCAGCTTAATAAACGTTATATAATTGTTGAATAAATAAAGTTACTTTAGGTTTTTGCGATTCTTAGTTTAAATCACTTCGTAGAGATTCCTTCTGGTGAAAGTAAGGTACACATCGAGGTTTTGTCAGTGTTGTGGGGAAATAGGCTACCGATTCCTGACGGCTCGCTACCGTTGTCTAGGTAGTTAAAAGACCACAGGACTTGAAATTTGGCTATAATAATAATAATAATAATAATAATAATGTAATAAACCAAAGCCGAAATAAGACTTCTGGATCATGGTCGGCTCGCCTACCGATGTGACAGTCGTTTAAAGGGTGGAGGTAATAATAAATAATAATAAAAACTGTGGGCTGATAAAAGTTTACTGTCTCTGGTCGGTTCGCTGCCGATGTGGCAGTCTTCAAAAGAAGGCCCATAGTAAGAATAATAAATCTGAGACTGATAAAAGTTTGCTGCATCTGGTCGGTTCGCTCCCGATGTTGTAGCCTTCAAAAAGGTCGAGGATCTCTTGGTCTAAATAAGACTCCTGGACCATGGTCGGCTCGCATACCGATGTGGCAGTTGTTTAAAGGACCGGGGGGTTTAATAATGTTGCAATAATAATAATAAAGCCAAATTTCGACTCCGGGGTTATCTAAATAAAGCCTCCGTCTCTGGACTCGTAGTTGAGTTGTTTCAGATGAAATAAAAAGGATAACTCCTAAATCATGCGAAATTAGAACCTTAATGTGGACCTTATTCTCACCATATCATCTTTTTAGGAAAGGATTTCAAACTAATTATGGTCTAAACCGAGTTTACTTTATATGAATAAGGACTTAATTAATTTGTCACCAATAATAAGAATAAAACCCTTAGAGAATTTAGGAATAAAGGAGCAGATGGTAGCTATGCGTACACAATTTGCATCTATGAGTAGTGTTAGCATCTTAACTTGTATTTAACAATGATTTCATTTTTAAGCTTGGTTTGGGGCGGGTGAAAAATCAAGGATGATGAATTTATCTTTTTAGTGTTTCTTGTTCCGTGAACCTTAAAGTTAATAATAAATGTATGCATATAAAAATATAAATGATTAAATAATGGTTAAAACAGGGAGCTTATCAAAACTAGTGATTTCTTAATCCCCTTAGATGAACACTTAGCTACTTTTCGAGGTAATTAGTCTAAAGGGGTTGAAATTTTTGGTTTTCTAAGTGTGTTTATGACATTGCGTGAGGACACGGCAATAGCTTAGTATAGGGGATTTTTGATATGTGTTTAATCACATATCATTTTTCCTTATTAAAATGAGCTTAAATGATCAAAAATACATAGAAAATACATTGTATTTGTTCGTATTATGAATTTTACTTTGCAGGTAACGGATATATTAAAAAGGTCAAAAACAAAGCCAAAACAGACAAAACCGAGCACGAGATTGGAAGAGTATGAGAAATTGAAGCCGAAGGCGTATACAACTTTAAATGGGCCAACCTGTACCCATTTAATGGGTCGGGTCAGCCAAACCTAAGCCTAAAATAAAATCAAATCCAATCCATGAATCCATAACCAAGCCCAATTCAAAGCCCAACATCCTAACCCGGTCCAAGTCAGATTATAACACAATCAAAGTTACTATACACCCTTCCCTTCCATTTTTACTTCTACAATAAACACGCGGGGTAAAACCAATTCACACACACGAGTGCTTCTAGAAGGCCAAAGCATGACAAGCTCTGACATCAACGTAGTCTACGCTGGAAATCCTGAGGCATATCATTGGTTGTGAAAACGTGAAAGTGATCCAAGGGCTCATAGGGATGGATTTGGAATCAAGGGCTTAGATTAAAGGAAGAGTGACGCTCCTGAAGGCCTAGAATCTTCCTCTCCTCACTATAAATAAAGGATGTGTTCACACAGTTATAGGGGAGTAGTTTTTAGTGTAGCTTATTGTAGTAATTTAGCTTATTTTCAGCTTATTGTCTTTTATTAATGTAATTTTCCTTTTAAAAGCTTGTAATCTCTTTAAATCATTAATAAAATTTCAGTTTTCATTTAAATTGTGCTTTGAATTCATGTTTTGGTTTTATACAAATGTGCTTAATATGTGTTTAAAATTAAGCTAATAAGCCTCAATAAGCTCTCTTTACTGTTTGAGCTAGCTCTTATTCAGTTAAGCTTACTAAAGTTTAACTAAATAAGAATTTCACCTCAAATAACCTCAAAAAGTCAGTTTAAGCTAATTTGGATGATAAGCCAGACATGGATGGGCTTATGGGTTTTACCAGCTTGTTTCTAACAAGCTGGAGCTTGTAGATAAGCTCTAAGAGCACTTATACGTCCTTGTTTGAGCAAAGGACAAGGTACTTTCTCTTTTACTTTATTTATAGCTTAATTTCTGTTTAGCTTATCAAGCCGCTTATTGTTTGCTTATTTGTGCTTATTCGGTCTTGAGATAGCTTAATATGTTAGTTTACAGCTTAGTTTTAGTTTGATTAGAGCTTATTTGATTCTGTCAATTTTCTTAGTTAAACTAGCTTATTATTATAGCTTATTAATTAGTGCTTAATTTTCTTGAGTTTTTGCTTAATAGTCTTGGATAATTTTAGTGCTTAATCTGTTTTCAAAATTCAAAGCTTAAAAAGATATGTTTTAGCTTTTGAAAATGGATTTTTAGTTTTTTAAAGGGGTGTTTGGGTCAAGTTGTAAATGGGTCAATGGGAGTATCAATCAGTCCTTTGGTTCTCAAATCAATTTTCATTAGCTCTAATTTGGTCTAAAAGATAGTTTTAATAAGCTGGAAGTAGGTTCAGTTGAGTATTGTAGTTTGTGTTATCAAAAGTCCTAATCTGCTAGTTTTTAAGGTTTCTAAAATTGCTTATAAGTTGAATTATCTAAAATTTGTTTGGTGTATGTTTTTTTTGCTCAAAATAAGTTTAATATGCATAATTGTCCATCTGTTTTAAGTTTGTAGTTTAGGAATAGGTTTTTAAACTTTTTAGCTCAAAGTCTATGTGTGTCCTTAATGTCCTTAGTATGCAGATCATTAGAGGCCTTATTCTAGCTTAATTTAGGTTGTTATCTGTTGAATTTAGCTCATTGTAATCTTGTTTCAATCTGTTTTAAGTTTTTAAGTAGTCAATAGTAGCTTTTGAGTCTTAATATTAAGCTTAAAGTTGTTATCTATTTTCAAAAAGCCAAAAATATACTAGTAGTAGTCTGCCATTTTTATTAGTCTTTTTCTAGCTTATTTTCCAACTCAAGTTTGCTTAATTCTTGCTTATTTGTATTGTTAGTCTATAGTACTTAATCTGTTTTCAGTTGTCAGCTTATTCTAAGTGCTTATTAGTCCTCAATCTTAGCTTAAAGTTTTGGTCTTAGTCCTTTAAAAATGGTTTTGGGTCAAACTTTCTTAAGGCTTTAGGTGATATTCAGCTTATTTTCTTTGCTTATTTGTAGTCATAAGTGTTTATTAGGTTTAGGTGTTAGTCTGTCTTAGCTTAGTTGCTTTTCTTATTGCTTATTGAGTTCAAAAAGCCAAGCAGTTTAGCTTATTTTTCTAAGTACTAAGAAAACCAAAATTGTCATTTCATTTGTGCTTATTCTAGCTTAATACTAAGTCTGGCAAAAAGTTCCTTTATTAAAGTTTCATATTTTAGCTTATAGATTAGCTTTTTCAAAAAGAAAAAATTTTAAAAATGTTTTTTGCAAAATGGTAGGTCGCAGGACTCGAACCTGTGACGTCCCCCTCAACACACATACACCTTTACCATCTGCTCCCTTGAGACTTTTTTGTTAGACCTTTGCATCATTAATTTTTATACCCACTTTCGTTTTAGCTTATTTTGCTTATTTAATTTTTAGCAGCTTATTAGCTTTAGCTTTTTGTTTCGTTTTTCTTTATAAGACTCAGGAATTTTATCTAGTATTTTAATAAATTTTCTCAAAATATTAGGAATAAGTTTAGTATTTTTAATTTAATTTTTAGTATTAATTAGTTTAGAAAATAGTTTTAAATAGTTTAAAAATTCAAAAAAATATTTTCTGTCTTTTAAAAATTAGTTTAAGAAATTTGCATTTTGAGTTTTTAGAATTTTAATTTGTCATTTTTAGTTAATTAGTTGGTTTATTTTAGTTATTAATTAGTTTTAGTTTTTTTTAATGTCGTTAGATTTTTAAGCTGTCTTAATTTCTAGATTAGCGTGCCTTTATGTGATTTCCCTTTGCGTTATTAGATTTAAAATTCAAAAATCCAAATATTGATTATTCAAGCACGTGATCACGAACCGAAATAAGATTTTCAATTCACGCTTCGTAGGGATACGAAATCCGAGAGATAAAATATTGTTTGTCCTCAAGCAATTTTTATATCAAACGGGATACTCTCTATACTATTACTTATTTGGTATTTAGTTATATATATATATATATATATATATATATATATATATATATATATATATATATATATATATATTTTATCAGACTAAATGGTCGAATCAGTTTTCATGTCTCGGTGCTGATCTAAAAGGTCCTAAAGAATAACTTGGACGTGTTGAAGGTCTCGGAGAAGAACTTAGACGTGTTGAAGGTTCAGGAGAAGAACTTAGACAGAGCATGAGGTCATCCTTCCACATAAAATATCCACATCTGTTATCTTGAGTTCTTGGTTGTTACATAGTAAGGAAATCATAAAAATGTGTTTTTGACAAGCAAATTATTTGTATATTACATAAATAAAAAAAGTTTTGGTAGCTCACCTTTAAAAAAGGACGTGCGTAATATTCTCGACCAAAATGGTAAGGTTTACATGATATTTACAGAGCTACATCTTATTCACAACGACACTTAAAATAATGATAATATCGCTCCATCTGGTGGTGGGTGATTGAGTTGGTGGTGGTTGTGAGGATAAGAGTGTGTAATGTGTTGGTGGGTGGTTGTGAGGATAAGAGTGTATATGTGATTGTGAGGATAAGATATGCTTTTATGGTAAAAAAACAAGAGCTTTTAGCGACGTCATGTAGCGACGACATGTCTTCGCTATATGTTTCGGTCAAAGTTAATAAACTTTTGGTCAAAGTCATCAATTAAGTTTTTGTCATATACTCTTTTTTGCCAGAATCCCGATAACATAACTTGTATATCAAAATCATCTCGACTCATCCGTTTAACATCTCATGTGTACCAATATCAACTCGACTCATCCGTGTAACATAATTTGTATATCAATATCACCTCGACTCATCCATTTAACATCTCATGTATACCAATATCATCTCGACTTAGCGTTAATTATTAACATAAACTTGTAATTAATACAACAAAAAAATTACAAAAAATATTATTTCAATAATATTATCAATATTCATCTCGACTCATCTCGTTTAACATAGCTTGTAACATACATCTTGATTCAATCCGTTTAACATCTCATGACTATAGCAATATCACCTCGACTCATCCGCTTAACATCAATACCCTTCCCTTTAGCACCTTGCGGTTTCTTTTTGGGTTTATGGATTCTACCACCTTAAATCGTAAGGACTTGTGGTGTAGTATCCTTTTTAGGTAAACCCTTTTCATACTCAATAAGCAGAGCATGTAGTTCATCAATTATCTTCCCCGTGTTATGCATAATGTAGTTCCTTATAAAGCCAAAAAGTCATTAGAGAGGCCATTCATAACTAAACCAACACTAATGTCTTGTGGGAGGACATAACCGAGGCGTTCTAATTGTTCCACATAGCTCTTCACCTTTAGAACAAATGAGCTAACGGGTTGCCCCTCTTCTTGTTTGCAAGCATGAAATGTTTGAATTAGGTTAAACCTCTCAACTCCAGCTTGTTTCTCAAACATAGAATTAAGCTCCTAAAGCATGTCATATGGTGCATAGTTTTAAATTTCCTTTGAAGTTCGGGAGACATACTACCGAGCATAAGACATGCAACCTCATTATGAACATCAAAAATCTTGTACCAGTCCTCAATTCTTAATTGGTGGCACCGGCAACAGGGCCAGGGGTATAGGTTGTTCAATTGCATTAAGTTTCTTTTCAACTCGAAGGGTAATCCTTAGTTGACGAAACCAATCATTGAAATTTGTACCATAAATTTTTTCTCTTTCGAGCATCGACCTAGAAGACGAATGGTTTGTGTTTTGAGCAGGTAATTACAAAACATACAAAAGTTCAAAATTTTAGTGTTTTCGATAATACTCCTTAAAGAAAATTAATTACCCATGTTTTATATAGACAATTAATTTTCTAAAGGCTAGGATCCTAATGACTACCACCACCACGGCATTGATCTTTTGTAATGGTGTATTCAAAAGGTAATTGACGATCTATTAATTGCATTAGGACAACGGTGCAATTCCTAGATCATGATGTGACTTATACTTAAATAAGCTTTGGTCAAGCTAAAGGGTTTTGTAAGCATGTTTTTCATCCCATTGTATGCTCGAGCTTTAGGATTATAACCTGCTTAACCCGTTGATTAAGGTCGCCAATAAAGGAATCTTGTGATTATAACACCAACGTATCACGATGAGTTAATGATCACCTTGGGTTGTAATTTACCTACGTCTCACACATAGTAAAATGCAATTGCAAGTGTTCTTACAATTGGGTGGCAAAATACTTATTTAAAAGGGTAAAATATTTGATGTGTCATATATGTACGAAAAAGCATGCATACATCTTCGTATCATATATTTTAATAAAAACTTTACTCAATAAAGTTATATATTATGGTGTATCACTAAATTTATTATACCAACATGTGTATAAAATAGTGATAATACACCTTTAAAACAAACAAACGATTCAATCATGTTTTCAAACCAAGAATCATAAAATTTACCACTGGAAAAGATTAAAGAATGACTAAACCCTATATTGTACTCTTCAAGCGTACAAGTATACAAGTTCTTTCAATAATTTCCTCATATGCTAAAACATGTAGTGGCGCGGGAA
Organism: Tanacetum coccineum; assembly: GCA_026074375.1. Taxonomy (NCBI): domain Eukaryota; kingdom Viridiplantae; phylum Streptophyta; class Magnoliopsida; order Asterales; family Asteraceae; genus Tanacetum; species Tanacetum coccineum. Next base: position 12,753 of record BQNB010119929.1, read on the forward strand.
AAGATTAAAAGTCATTCAAACCCTAGACCATTTGCTATAACCATGTAGTTGCAAGAAATTGCGAGAAAATTTTTAAAGTATGGTTTCGTAGTAAGGTAGGGCAACACCTTAAGCCTTACCATGAGATACCTCGAACCCTTGTGCAAGTCTAGCAAGTAAATGGTTTTAAGCAAATTTCATCATTGATAAACTTATTGATTTTTAGTTTTGAAAACATATTTTAAACATATTGAATTGGAAGTCTCGTCGTAGGAAGTTGAGGCATGAGCCCCAACATTATAGATAACCACACTCGAGTGACACATAAGACTTCACAATTAATAATCTATAATAAATCTAGTTTCATATATTATTAGTCATGTTTATATTTTCTTTTCTGAAAACCCCCTTTTTTTACATAAGTCATAACTTATTAAAAAACAAAAAATAAATATAAATAACTAATACACATAACAATTTTTAAGCAGATAACACTTAATATATGTAAATCATAAAACGATGATCATAATTAATGAATAGTTAATATTATATTATATATATATATTTATCATATTATAATACCTATATATATATATATATATTATTCTCTATTATATACAGTCACATAGGGTAATTCTTCTAATGATCGGGCACATAATCGATAAAATCAATGCGGTAAGTTATATAAACATGTATCTAAACGACCATACATGTTCTTATACTTAGTTTGAATTCGACACAAGTTTTTAACATTTTGTTCAGCACATGTTGTAAGTACTATACGCAGAGACCATACATGCTAACTATAAAAAGACTAAGGCATATTGGAAGAGACAAAAGCTTGGCACTACAATAATGACCCCCACACGACTAATGCCACACCACTAAACAAGAAGACATGCTGAAGTACACTGCAATACCAGATGCTCAAAAGTAACAAAATACATCCAAATAACAAGAGTTTAGCATTTGAACTAACAAAATAAACCAAAAGTTTAGCATCTAAATTCAGTGTTTTATCGAGCAACAAAATATTTTAAGAAGCAATTGTCTTCAAGTTCTTTTTTACTTTGACCCTAATTCGGCAGAATGTTCATGACCACTTGCATTCTTTCTTTATCTTCTTTAGAAGAATCTTATTAAGATTAGAATCAATATTTGAGAGAGACGATTGATGTATCATAAAAAGAAAAAGAATGATGAATTAAAAAAACCTTTTAGTGGTGGATGTTCGATCAAGTTTGAAACTTTGAGCTGGTGGATTTTTGTATGACGTTTGACGGTGTCCAAGTTGACCACATTGCTTACATTTGTAAATGATATGAAAGCAGCATGAACACATGGACGACCTTTTACCTGCCAATGCGACAAGAACATTTTTATCTCATCAAGTATTTATTGCCATCGTACTTTTACTCAGCAATGATTATCGTGCTTCTGCCAAACTTGATTTACCCAAATTCTACAAAACAAAAACTAAATCAAAAACTGATTTAGGTCTAATTGTAGGCAATTCATGTTTAAACAAGTTTAAGTATGTTAAAAACTTAATTTACTTGCCTTTAGAGATAATCCTAATTATGTAGAACAACAGTGTTAAAAGGCATTGCTCTAGAAAATCACATTTAATACTCTGAGTATTGAGACTCAACCGTGTGTTCGGTTCATGTCGTTGAAGCTTGAATAGGAATATCAAAAGCACTATCCATCGTTTATGTCATATGCCTACATCAAATGATACAACATTACATATATTAAATAATGGAAATCAAATGATACAACATTAACAATGATTCAAGCACTAAAAAAGGTATTAAAACGTGGATCCTTCTATAAGCCGTCAATCTTTGTATTTAATTCATTCAATCAGTAGCCTTTTATAAAGATCACTAAAAAATCATTGGTTAAGGTGGGGCTTTACAATCAAAATAATAAGATAGGGTTAAGGTGGGACTTTACAAGATGAAGAAAGAATAATACACAACACAAACAGTATATATGAAGTTAATACAATCAAAACAAATATGATGTATCTAGGATAAGTGCATTGATGGGTCTTTTAAGTTTGTGATGACAACAAGGGATATATATGCAATTATTAGTTTTGGTTGGATATATATATATATAATTATAAGTCTTTGGAGGGATATATATGCAATTAATATATATCACATCTACTATCTATATAAATGAGGGTTTGGCAAAATTCTGTGAGAATGACACGTGGATACTATGAATATTAACAGACGTGCGATCATTTTCTCCCAATACAAGGCTACATTAATTACTTCCCGCATATACCGCCTAAACTCTTTGACCATATTCATTTACATAATTTTTTCACCAATAACCAGTCCCAAAATTAATCCCTAACCCCTAAATTCCTAAAACTACCAAGGTTTCAAATCCTTTCAATCGTTTCAAATCCTTTCAATCGTTTCAAATCATACATATTCATCATGTAAGAAAGAACGATAAAGGTTCCTAAAGAAATACCTAAACCACTTATTCAGATCCAAATTAACAACGATTAAGGTTGTTTAATAGATTTGAAAAACAAATCAACCAATTAAATGAAATTGGATACTTGATTTTGGTAATAATCATCTTTTTATTTTTTTGTTTTTTTGGTTTTTAATTTCGTTAATTTTGAGGTTTTGATTAATTCTTATGTTTTCTTGAAATTAAGATTGATTTCGTGTATCAAGGAAATTCATCATCATCCAATGTAAGTAATCTTCCACCTATTGATTTATCTAATGATTTAGTGGTTTTCATTTTTACCTGGGAATTATATTATGAGTTTGTGTTTTTTAGGCTTTGATTTGAAATTTGGCTTAACCAATTTATAAAATGGATAGTATTGATAATTTAATTGATGTTCTTTGAATATATGTTAATAATTTTTTGATAACATTATTTAATATTCTATATATTGGTGGATAATAGGCCGTGGCTGGAAGTTTTGCCATCACGACCTACACATCTTTGCAACTAATGGTTACCAAGGTAGAACTTTAAATCATCTTAACGATTGTTATGTTTAGATTTGCAAAGAAAGTAGATAATTCTTCTAATGTCAGTTCACATGAAAATGATTCTAATTAGAGGTATCGTGAATCATGATCCTTTTATTGAATTGTTCGTTTTAAAAATTGTTTGTATTTGTGGCATGGTTGTGATTGTAACTTTATTGTGATTATGCAGCATCGACAATAAAACCTACAGCTGATGGTGCAACAAGGGTTTGTGCTAAACGAATAATTAATATTTATACATATTTGTAATGTTTAGGTTGTCTTAAGCTATTAATTCCTATTTCCTTACAGAATACAAGTCATCTTTTAATGAAATCTCGAGTTATGGTTCTTTATTCGATAAAGAATACCCACAAAAGAAAAAGGCCAAGGTATTCTTTTAAAGACTATTATAAATTTCACTAATAGAGGTTAATATAAGTTTTGTGAAGATAAGTCGAAAAGTGCGTGCCTGTAGTGAGAATTTGAAGTTTTACAACATGCCTGCATGGGTTTTATTCATATGGTTTAAATCGTAAATGTGTGCGCGGTATGTAAATATAAGATCGAATATATCATTGTCTTTAGCTCATCTTGATGGCACGTTGAAGCTAACAGTTTTGTGTTTATTCTTTATTTCTTTTCGAGATGTTTCAAACTGTAGCGAAATCTATGTGGAAGGAATTACAACGAAAATGTCTACGAATCTTCTCAGGAGTCAGACGCGCGCGCGCTCTCACGCGCGCTACTCATTCACGAAAGTCTGAAGAAAAACTATTGCAGTAGATTCCCCTTTTTGTTGATTTGTATAGGGGATGACACTGTTTTTTAAAACTGTTCATTGTTTAACTCTGCAAGTGCGCGCGCGCGCGCGCTCGCGCGCACACGGTGCAAATCCCAGTTTAGAATTCATTCTAATAAGTTGGATTCAATATTTAAATAATAGAATGATTTTAATGCAAAAAGACTATTTGTATTATTTGACTTTTGTTACAGAAAAAATTACAAATTATACCAGTGTGAATCAATTTGACGCGTATTGCTGGATTTAAACCATGAAACTATGGTTCTTGACAAAGAGCGGTAAGCACAATCCCACCACTGACATTAAAGTATGTGTGTTTGGCAAAATATTTGAAGATTTTGGTTACAACATTTCTATGAATATTAGTAATAGAAACTTGGTATTATTCAGACTACAAATTGATTATGATGAGGTGTTCAAGAAAGTTGCTGATAACCTTGCTCAAGCTATGTGTTTGGAAGAAAAACAAAGACTTTTTTATCTACGAGGTTCAGATATCAGAGTTTGAGGATGTTGTAAGGTTTGTTAACGAGTGAACCTTGCCACATGTTGTAGTAATTCAGTAGTACATTATGGCAATAAGCCTTTATGTATTTAAACATGCTTCTGCGTACCGATTTTAATTCCTTATAGGTTAAAAAGGTAAGCTTGGAGCACATTTTGTAGCATAAAGTTTCAAATTGTTGATGACTGATTTCGAATAGGTAGTCACACTTTTTTTTCCATTGAGTTTTGTGTTTAATTGATTCATTAGGTTCATGTGCAGATTCATGTGTACGTCTGATTGACTGAACGTCGTTTGTTTTCGGGCTGATATCCTATAGTTGCTCTCTATATACGTTTTTATATAGGATTGAGACATGGATCTGTAACGAAAGATAGAAATTGTTGCATTCCAAGTAAAGAGGTCAGAAGGAGTTTTTTTTATTTTTGGGGCCAGCGACAATGTGCAAGAGAGGTTTAGTGCATATCTTCGTCCTGAATGTAAGGGGTTACCCACAAATTCACGCTTCTCCATCTGAACGTTTCTCGGTGTTACAACAATGGAAGCAGTTATTTTTCCATTTTATTGTGCTTGCTATTGTTTGTAGTCTCATTTGACACTCCTTAAATTTGATTATTCGCATAATTTTAAATGAGTAAGAAGTTTGTTTTATATGGAGATTTCAGAGTGTTTTAATGTTCATGTGGAAAGTTTTAATATTTTTTCTTGCACAAAGATGGTATGGAATGCAACAATGCACAAACTATGTACATGTGATGAAGGTCCCAACAACCCAGGACCCTCTGACTCTCAACCCACTAAGCGTGCAAAAGTTAATTAGTAGAAACTTCCTAAATAGTAGACCATTTTTGTTAAATCCGGATGACCACAGGGACCATTTATGCAATTAACTCTAAAATAAATGTCAGTACATGATGTGAAAACATGACTTCGTTTTAACATTATATTCATTCAACGTTATTGTATCATTCTATTACTATTATCTTTTAAGAATTCTTAGAGCTAGCCCGCCCATCACTTATATTTTTGTTTGTGAATGTTGATGTATTTGATTGTTCTCATTCTCATATAACACTTCACACTCTTATTTGAGTGTGTGTGTGCACTCAGTTTTTATTGTGTCATATGAAAGCACGCTCTAGCGCGTAAATCAAGATTTAATAGTTTTTGTGATATATGTTTCTTTTATGATTATGAGTCACAAAATCTTTGTTTTATTGTAAACATGTAAATAAGTTTAATGATACCTTCAAAACTATATTTATAATCTTAACTTGAATAATTCTTGAAGCTAGCCGTCTATGGGGCCTCGACCAAACAAGAAAAGAATCTTCCCCAGCCTTAGAAGTAAACTACAAAGTTGTAGCCTAGTGAATCGCGGATTCCATAAACTCTCTCTTTCATGCTCTCGGGGCGATGAACTTATTATGAATAAATTACGAATTTTTTAGTGACCGGGTGTCATACAAACAACAACTAAAAAACTACTTATTATAAGTCTGCTATACTTTAATCGCCGATTTGCATGTAAATCATTTAAAAATTAATTTAAGAAAACATATATCATATATCCAAACATATCATCCATGATAAACATGCATGTGTTCATCATGGATAATTAATTAACAAGTAATTATAAGTTACAGCGACCAATTATCACAAATAATATATCGATTTTAACACGATTTCATACAACCTAGGGTTTCGTCTGATTAATTTTAACAATCATAAAGATCAAATTTTTATAAATAAAATCGCCCAAACAGCTTAAAATTAAAACCAAGAAACCAATTTATATGCCAATTTTATGTTTTTTATGTAATTATAAATACTATACGATGACCCGTGATGCCACTATTGGAATTTATAATCTATTAACGATTTAATATCACGAGTTTAACGCAACAGAAGTCAAGAACACATATAGTATAACGTAACCAACATAAGATCAAGAATCATGTACCTTTTAGCAAATAAATCAAACGAACAAGATTCTTGAAAACACGCTCATGTGTTAAGCTAACAAACGAGTTAGACCACCAAGATTCAAATTATGAATCCCTATAAGATACACACAATCCATTCTTAGCAAACATTTCCGTTTACTAGTACTAGTAGTGATAAAGCTTCAAGAACCCTTGATCTTGGAAACAAGCAAGAACTGAAACCCTTTTGTTGTTACGGGTTGATCGCTAAAAACCAAACCGAAACCCTAAGGGTTGTTCGGTTCGATCGGTACACACAAAAGAGAAAAAAGAGAAGGTTTTTAGGATTCATTTTTTCTAGCATCAACAAATAATGAGCCTTAACCTCCATTTATAGCCTTAATAACTTGGCATGCAAGTTAGGCAATCCCAATCTCTATGGGATTGCTCAAACGATCGGCTAAGGCACCAAGGGGGTGTTCGCGAACTTTCTTTTTTCTCGTTTTTGCATTTAAGTCCTTATAGTCAACATTTAACAACTATTTGCAAATCCCGTTAAATAAATAATTAATTAACACTTGTTTTAACTTCATCACTAATTAATATATATATATATACATATATATATACATATATATATATATATATATATATATTTATTTATATTTTATTTTATAAAGATTCAGTACACCTTATTGAATTGCAGTAGTTATGACTCAATCTTATTAAACCTCATAAACCCTCCGTTTGTTTATTTGCCCTCATGATTTGTAAACCTTGCATATCCCACATCGACTGGAAAACCAATAGGATAAATTTGGTATACAAACCATCATCCCATTAAAACCCCAAAGATATCAAAGATCCCAAAGTTACAAAATCACAAACATTATAATCCCCATACACCCTAACTGATCTTAAAGGGTGTGTGACTCACAGGAAGCTTTTTTCTTATTTGATTTTATTTGTGTGATTGATGAGTTGGATTGTTGATTTTCTTGGAAATTTAAGTTTGTTCATGAACTAGAGGATTGGTTTTTAGATGTGTTGCTTAAATGGAAGAAATTTGTTAATTTGTTCATGTTGTATATCATGTGTTTGATTAAATGTTTTAATGACATTGTCCATTACCTTTTGTTGTGCAGAAAGAACAATTCGAATTTGAGAGCTGGAGTGGTTAAACGACTATGGTGTATATAGTGATTAAGGTAAGCAACGATAATGTGAAATTCTAATTAAATAGGGATTGTACCACGTCCCTGATAAGAATCTATTTAATAGTTTCCTTATTAATATTTATTTAGTTACCTTTATTATATTGTCTTAGTCAAACTATTTAATAGTTTCCTTTATTACATTTTCTTAGTCAAGAAGTCTAGGATATCTTTTATTATAAATAGGGCATTAGGATTGTAATATTAAAATGTGGAATGAATATGAAGTATTGTTTTGTTTATCAATGGGGGGTCGGTTTATCTCATTAATATAAACCATCGGGGGGTCGGTTTATCCCATCAATATAAACTATCTATCTTGTTTATTTTCTTCTATCAATTCTATTATCGATCTGGTTCGTATCAATTGGTATCAGAGCGACTATCTTGCTGCCTGTGGAGAGTGTTGATCAGCCATGACTAAGATTTCTGATGTTGAAGCCAATTTGGAACAATTCAAATCGGAGACCCTTGCAAGTCAAGAAGAAACCCGAAATCTTTTTAATCAGATGCGGGAGTCGATCGACAGGA
>BQNB010119930.1:8199-20728 GCA_026074375.1 Tanacetum coccineum
TAAGCGCATTAAGGATATTTTGGAAGGTGTGTGCTATGTTATGTGGTGGGTCTTTTGGAGGTATCGCAATTAGATTTTGTTTGGGAGTAATCCTCCTCGATTGGATTTTCTTTTCGATGAGATTGTTCGTTTGTCTTATACTTGATGCTCTAACCGCTGCAATTTCAAGTTCGATTGGGTTTCTTGGTTGAAATGCCCTTCCCTGATTGGGAGTTTGGATGCTAGATGACTCGGATTGTTTTTCTTTGTTGGGTTCCTTGGCCTCCTTTTGGAGTTTTGTTACATTTCTTTTCTTTGAGTTGTGTCCTCGAGGCTTGTTTGGGGTTTTATCAAAAACGTTCCAGAGTAAAAATCGGTGGCTCGGCCTCCGTGAATGAGGATTTTTCTCTTGTCTTGTTTCGCTGTAATTGGCAAGAGTTTTTTCATCCTTTTTATAGCCCTCACAGTAAAAGTCTCGGGAAGAGTCTAGTTTGTGTTGTCAGTTGTATTTATAGACTTGTTTGTATCTTTTGGCTTCTAACGCCTTGCTAGTAGCTTTTCTTTTAATATATTTCTGCCGTTTAAAAAAAATAAACACTTTACAGTAACCATCTTTCAAAGTGGAGAAAAAGTCTCATCTTAATAAGTACCCATTCTTTGGTTATACCCTTTCGCCACAAGTATAGCTTTATATCTTTTTATTTCTCCACTAGACTTTTACTTAATTCTATACATCCATTTACAATCTCCAAATTTTCTATCCTTAGGTAATTTAGTTGATTCTCAAGTGTCATTTTTAATCAAGGCTTCCATTTCATTATTCATTGCATGTCTAGTGAGTGTGCTTAGATGCCTAAAAAAGAATTTGGTTTTGTACTTTTGTTACGTTGAGTAACAAAACAAAGGTTTTCATAACTCAATTTTTAGTAATTGACATACTTTTCTAAACCATACTTGAATTTAGTGTCAAACACAAAATCATTAACAGATGGTCTAGAGGACATTCTCAAATTTGTAACATCTTGAGTATCAATATTTGGATTTTGAGTAAAACCGCCCTCAAATTAATTTGGTAATCTTCAAGTGTTGTTTTCCTCTCATCCTCATTGCCAAAGTTGTAATGACTTCTAATGTGAGGTGAGTTTTCATTACCACTATTTGAGAACTCACTAGCAGTTTCTACAATACTACCACAATGAGGAGATGGGCTACCTTCACTATGTGAAATACTTTCACTATTGAGCTTAGATTAGAATCTCTCTTCATCATTGAGTATCTTAGGATATTCATTATCAGAAAAGTTTAAGTGATTTAAATCTAGAAAACATTATCAGAAGATGAGACGTCACTTAAACCATCATATTGAAAGTTTTGAAAGGAAATATATTCTCAAAAAATTTAACATCTCTGAAAAAGATACTTTAATGCTTATCAAGACTATATAGCTTATAACCTTTGTTACAATTTAAAGAATCCCATCATAGTACATTTCTCATACCAAACACTCTTAAATGAGAGCAAAGCATAAACAACCAGACACTCTTAAATAAAAGAGAGTAAAGGATTTGTTATATATCATTTTAATAGGAGATTTTACATTAAGCACAGAGGAAGGCAATCTTTTAATCAAATAAATAGCAGCTAGAATACAGTGAGTCCATAATTTCAAAGGTATTCCTTTCTTAAACATAATGGATCTAGCTACATTCAAAATATGCTTATGTTTCCTCTTAACAATGACATTTTCTTATGGAGTATAAGCACAAGAGGCCTGATTAATAAAACTGAATACCATTGTCACTTTTAAAAATCTTAATTTTCTTACTAAACTGATCAATCAGATTTTAAAAATCATTTATGTAGTATGGGCTATGGCACTTTATCTTTAGTTTTAACAAGGTATACTCAAACAACCCTTGTATAATCATCCACAACATTCAAAAAAATATCTATAACCTTCTTTGCTAGTAATCACACAAAGACCCCATAAGTCTAAGTGCACAATTTCACCTACAACAGTAAAGACATAATCACTTAAAGGAAAGGTTCTTTAGTTTCTTTAGCTCTTTGACACACTTTACAAACAATATCCTTAGACTTCAAAGTGCAAATTTTCTTTTAAAACATTTAAAACAGGCTATGCAGGATGACAATGTCCATGAAATTATTGGATCTTCATTCCATATTTGGTGGATCTTCAGTGGCTACGACGAGTAACCATAAGGGGAAGGTTACGCCGTAACCCTATCTTGAGGTTAGATTTCCTTCAAAATACAATAGTTTCGGCTATCTAGATATGGAGTGTTACGTCCGTAACCTTGTCCTTGATCTTCGTACTGCTTAAGTTTTATGTTACTGTGTAACTATTTTTAGTGTTACTCGTACACAATCTTTCGAAAAATAACACTTTTGAGCCCTTTTCCCTTGTTTTCTGTCAGATATCCTGCATTTCACCCTAAAACTCTACAAAATGAAAGAAAATATCTCGTTTTCGAGTATTAGTGAAACAGTTGCAGAGTAAAATATATTTGCTCCTTAAACAGTAAAAAAATATTTGATTTTATCAATATCCCTCCACTTAACTTCTGCTTGCCCTCAAGTAGAACCTGTTAGAACATTTTATAAAAAGATTTGTCAAGTATAACTTCAAGAAATGAATCTATAAAACACTTATGCTAGAAAACATCAAGGCCGAACACCTCACGAAAAGGGGATAAAAGTCACTCAGCTCTCCACTAGTCTAAGTGTTTCATTTTCTAGGTGATCGCTTGATTGCAAAGTCATAGCATGTATTCTATCATAAGCTTGGAAAGTACACAAATCTGCACATGTTAGAATTATGGTCTAAAACAAGGATAATATGGTTTTAAGGGGTGATAAAGGGGGTTAAGATAGACATGGGATACACATTTAATGGTTGTTAACACAAAACAAATAGTCTAAAGTAATCTAAGATTGTCATAACTAGCCACTGTCCATCCATAGGTCCAAGAGTTTAAGTCTGAAAATCTAATCTTCAATAATGGGCTACTAGCTCCATTCTTCATAAGTATTGGAACCACTTGGTGTAATAATGGGCTACTAGCTCTATTTTACTGAGATGGCTTGGTGCAATAATGGGCTACTAACTCCATTTTTTATTTTGCATCATCTTTACATTTTTAGCACATGGGTGGCTTTTTGTTGCACCATCTTTTCTTTATTTACTTCATAATATGCAAATGTAACGGGAGTTTATATCTTTAATTATTGCCCCTGCAACATTTGATATTATAGGCACATCCCCCTACTTGAGATGAACAATATTAAAAGTGGTGATACAGGGGGATCTTTATAGATCATAACTGAATGGTCTTCCACGAATGCATATAATCGTTTCTATTTCCCCCGAACCATGGACTTAAATAGCCAAAGATTTCAACACAAGAAAATACAGACTAATGGTAGTCTAATTAGAAATGGTGTAACAAACATTAAAAAGTTTATGGTAAAAACATAGGATTGGCTCAACAAGGGTGATCAAGGAGGTAACTTGCCACAAATAAGATGCAAACAAAAGGGTTTTATCCATGCGGGATAGTCGACAAGTCCAGTTAACAAGTCGAATAAACGCACACAAATAGGCAATTTGGGTGATTTCCTAAGTGTTTGTCTTCTTGAACTAACTATTTTCCAAAAATTAATATAGCGTCTCAAAATGTGTACATGCTAATTCTAATCATAATACTATCCGGCACAAATTAATATTTTGGTAATTTGAGTAATATGATGGAAAAACGGAATTTAGACGATAAAACTCACCAAGTATAACAAAGGTAATGTGCATTAAACAAAGATTAATTCTATGGAAGAATTAAGAAAATTTGTCAAAAATTTTAAAATTGTTGTTATAATTTTCAAAGAAAACTAGGATAAATACAAAAGGCAAAACAAACGTCAATTATTAATTCTACTCCCGTCTCTCCTTGAATTGTACAATGTCCCTATAGTACATTAAGGAATTGAAAAAAAAAGAAAGAGTAGAAATACCAGACAAGAAACACCCTGAGCATTCTTCGAGATTTAGAAATTTGGCGGAAATTTAAGATTATTTCCGTCCTTCCCCACGCAAGCTCTTTTATCCCCTGAGGTCACAAAAACAAACCAAACATAAAACCGTACTAAAAGAATTATGAAGCAGTAACACCCCCTTATCTGAAACATATAACATAGGAAGCAAATTTGGTGTAAAACTTCAAAATACAACAGTCATAAATTATAGAAAAACGAATCAAAGAGGACGTTTTGGAAAATAAGTTTACATTCAATAATAAATCAGAGTATTAACCGAAAAGAGAGTTCCCTAATAAATACAAATGAAAACATAAAGTTTACAATGAAACAAGTTTGGACGAACTGCAAGAGTCCAATGCAACTCCTGCCATAGATTGCTCAATTACCTAAGATAAACATGATAAAAGGGTCAACACAACGGTTGAGTGAAATTCACAGGTTTGAAATGTAATAATCGAATAACAAGTCGTCATAGTGTAATAATTGGCAACACATACAAATATAGGAAAAACAGTATTAATTTGCCACTACAGCTCATGCAACCAAACATTAACATCCGATAGTCAATTTAATAAACTAGAAAGGAACAACTAAAACTGTCCTTAAGGAAAGGTAACTTGCCAAAGTTATCCTTTTGTTCTCAATATATTGCTTGGTTACCCCATGTACGGGCACAACCAAAGACTGAAACGACACCCCCCGCAATAGATTATCCACCAATATTCACGTTCACATAACAAGTGACTAATGGTTCATGATTAAGAAATATTGACAGTGAAGGCAAACTTAGGCAATAATATATCGGGATAGCATACAGTTGGAATAATACTCGTATTCATGGTTTATAGTATGTATCTCCCCACGGGATTTAGAAAACATGTAAAGGTGGGACTATGAACTCACCTTAATTCAAGGAAATCTGATTGATGTCAAAAGTGACTCAGATGGTATTAAACGGCTTTGTCACGCAACCTGAGTACATTTCAAGTCTAACAGATGTTATAATTCAAAACTTTATTTCATAAAGTTGAATGGTTTTTTTTTGTTGATACTTTAAAAATATCTATCACTGTTCGGGCTAACATAACCTATGTCCATGTAGTAAACGTTTGAGGAGCTAGGACACTTTAATCGTAAATCAAGCAACTCGTCAAAATGTCTACCCAAAGAAAAACCCCTCACATAAAATTCCCTCGTAACGTGGTACGTTATAGATTAAATGATAAGATTTTATCATTTTAAGTTTCTTCAAAAGCTAGAGGATGATAAATTATGTTATATTTATAACATAAATGTTTTATAGTGTTTCGATTAATGAATGATAATGACAAATATGTCGGATTTTAATAAATCAAGTCTTATAATATTTAAATATATTTTTATAATTTATATAAAAATATTACATTTTATACATTTAAGAATGCAAAATGATAATATATACCCTTGGTTTATATATATTTACAAAGTTAGTCCTTTATATATAAAGTATATATAATTTAAACCTTTAAATTTAAAACTTGGCAAAACAGCCCCTCATAGTTATAACTTTTAAATAATGACATTTTTGGCATAAAACTTATATAATTTCAGAAAGTCATGATATATACCCCTATGCATGGAAATCATTTCATAACTAGTCCAAAAACCATGCAAAGTGTATTTTTGGAATCCAAAAGAGTTTTGCAGCTTATGGCTTATTAGAATAAGCTAAAATAAGTAACTTTTACGAGCTTATAGCCTATATAAATAGCTTGTGTACATGAAATACCAAAATGGGTGTGTTTGGTTTAGGAAAACCAAACTGTATGGTTTTATTGGTTCAAGGCTTGAACAAAGGACTTACACATGATCACTTAAAGCTAAAATAAGATCTGAAATGAAGCAAGAGCATATAGTAACCAAGTGAATACTACAACTTAAAAACGGGTCGAAATTAGGGTTTTGGGTTCGTACGAATAGGAAATGGGTTTAAAGGCTTCTTCTTCTTGGTTCTTGGATTCTAAGGGCTTTGTACTTTCTTCTACTTCTGGTAGGGCTTGGCTTGGACTTAGATTTAAGGTGGAAAAGAGTTGTGAGGATGAAATGAAAGGGTGTGCTTTGTTCGGCTATTTATAGGGCACGAACCACCCTTGGTGACCAAGTAAACTTGGTGTGGTGGTCAAGGGTTGTAGGGGGTGACTAAGGGCAGCTAGATGGTGAGTATTACAAGCTAGAAAGGTAGCCTTGAATGGTGGAAGAAGGAGAAAAGGGTGCGGCTTCCTAAGGTGATGATGAGGTATGTATATAACTTGATGGCCAAGGTGGATAATGGTGGTGCTTGGGTGGCTGCTTGGTGACGTGAGGGTGAAGGTAGTGGTGAGGTCATGGAGCTACTTAAGGTGCTTGTGGTGCTTTAGGTGCTTGGTTTTTTTAGGTTAGAACTAGTTTTAGGTGTTTTAGTGTTTCTTCAGGGAATAGATATAATTAGAGTTTTGGTTTAGGTTTAGGTTAAAAAGAATTAGGGTTTTAGAATGATTTAGGGTATGGTTTTCTTGGTTAGAATGTGCGTTTAGAGTTCGTAACTTTGTGTTAAAGTGGTGGTAAGAAATAAACATGATTTAGGAGGGAAAATGACCTAGTTTGAATTCTATGCATGTTTAAACTTTGTACATGTGCTATAGTAAGTGTTTAAACTAGTTTAATTAGGGAAAAGAAATTCAAAAATAACTTTGTACCTTGGATTTAGACATTTTGTACACTTGTTTCACAACATCAACATAAATTTTTAAAAAATTTTTTTTTTTTTTTTTATTTTTAGGGTTTTTGGAATAAATGTGAACGTATCTTGTTTGTTTTGAAATAATGTTGTAAAATGGTACATTAAAATTGATAATGTGCTTGGTAAAATATATTAGAAACATAGACATGACAATAAGGATGTTTACATGATATAGTTATATGTTGGCATAGATTTGTTGTGTGAGATCGTTTAGTTTGCGTATGTAAGTTACGTTTACATAGTTGAAAATGACATGAACAAAAAATTTTCTCCTGTGAAAATGATCTTATAATATATCATGATGTAAATTACATTGTGAAATTTATGATTTTATAATAGTCTTCCCCCCTAAAAGAAATATTGTCTCGAGATTTAGTTGGATGTAGGAGTGGTGTTTGAGAATAGATGGTGATACTTAGCATGGATTTGATCTTCACGTTCCCATGTAAATTTTGGTTCTCACTTAGAGTTTCATCTTATTTTGACTATAGGGATACGACTTTGGTTTAGTTGTTTGACTTCTCGATCTATGATTTCTAAAACGTTCTTCCATAAAGTTGGAGCTTAATCCTCAAACTGAATTTCTTCACTGTAATGACGAGGGATTCCGTCAATATGTATTTCACTAGATTAGAAATCGTGGAAGGTATTTTGTAAACTGAGCTCATACATGAACTCAAGTGTAATATGTCACTGGACCGAACCATTTAAAGGATCTTAAAAGGTCCAATGTAACTTGGGGTATATTCCTCGCTTTTTCCGAATAGGATGACACCTTTCCGAGGTGAGACTTTAACATAGACACTATCTCCGACTTAGAAATCCAACGGCTTCACCCTTACAATTGGCATAACATCTTTGTCGTTCCTCACTTGTAAGCTTGCAACGTGTATATGAAATTATACTATCTTTTTCGAGGTGGTTCATGGTTATCTTCTTGTTCCCGTGATTGAACATTCTCCAACTTCAGCCCATCAGACGGGTGATCTACACTTCAAGCTATAAAGTTCCTCAAATGGTGTATGCCTTGAATACCGGGCAAGGTAACAGTTATTGTAAGAAAATCTACAATGTAGGTGTCTTTTTCCCATCCTTTTTTCCAAAATCTATAATTTAAAGGCTCGAAGCATAATCTTTTGAGTGTTTGGATGGTTCTATTCACACTTTGTGGGTCCCAACGGTTTCGAGATGATATGTCATATACTCATTATAATTGAGTAACCCAAAGCACACCAGCATTTACTGCCAGAATCCTATGTTGAAAAGAGACTGTCACATCCAGTGAAGGATATTGCCAACTCTAAGCAGTGAAACATTTCCTTTATATACAATCTTGTAAGGGTTTCCATACTATATGTTGCTCTGGTAGGGATAAAATGTGCTGAAATATGTAAGGACGGGTCTACAGGACCCACAATTGTGTATAATTTCCGCTTGAGTTTTGGGTAGTTTTGTAACAAAGTCCATCGTTATTCTTTCTCATTTCCATGTAGGAATTTCTAGTTGTATCAATAAGCCGGATGGCTTCTGACATTCTGCTTTAACTTTAAAGCATGTCAAACACTTACCGACATACTCAGCGATGATTGCCTTTATGTTAGGCCACCATTAGAGTTTCTTTAGATCCTGATACATCTTGTCAGAACCTGGGTGAATGGCGTACTTTGATTTATGGGATTCATGCATGATTAAGTTTCTCAAATTACCAAAGAGGTGGTAACCAACTTCGATTCTTTGTACCTAAGGTTCCATCAAGACGTACCTATCAAATCTTTAATCCATTCCCTCCGTTTAAAGTTTCTCAATTTTGAGATTAACACTCTTTGATCTTCTTTGATTGCCTTAATTTAGGCTTCGAGAATTTGTGATGGAAATTTTGGGCAAAGGGTCATGACTAATGCTCTAACTCGGAGTGGTTTGATTCGTTCTTTTCGGATTAAGGCATCTGCTACAACATTTTCTTTTCCAGGATGGTAACGAATCTCACAATCGTAATCTGCAAGCAATTCTAACCAACGGCGTTGTCTCATGTTCAACTCTTTTTGATCAAGGATATGCTGAAGACTTTTATGATCTGTGAACACAATACACTTTGTGCCATACAGATAGTGTCTCTAAATTTTAAGAGCGAACACTACAGCTCCTAATTTGAGGTCATGTGTGGTATAGTTCTCTTCATGAGGCTTGAGTTATCGGGATGCATATGCAATAACTTTTTCTCTTTGCATTAACACCGCTCCCAGAGCTTGATGCGATGCATCACAGTAAACGACAAAGTCATCATTTCCTTTTGGTAATGCTAAGATTGGAGCTTCACACAATTTTTGCTTTTAACACCTGAAAAGATGACTCTTGGTTTTCTTTCCAGATATACTTCTTGTTTTCTGGGTTAATTCAGACAAAGACTTTGCAATCTTCAAAAAATCTTTGATAAATCTTCGATAGTAGCCGGCGAGTCCTAAGAATTAGGGTATTTCTGTGGGTGTGTTAGGGGGTGCCCAATTCTTAACTGCTTCAATCTTGGCGGGGTCCACGTGAATTCCTCGGCTATCAATTACGTGCCCAAGAAACTGCACGATACTGATCCAGAAATCACATTTTGAGAACTTGGCATATAATTTCTCCTTTTTGAGTAATTCCAAGATTATTCTCAGGTGATATGTGTGTTCTTCTTTGTTACAAGAGTAGATAAGAATATCATCAATGAATACTATCACAAATCTATCCAAGTATGGTTTACACACACGATTCATGAGGTCCATGAATACAGCAGGTTCATTAGTTAAACCAAATGCATCACTTGAAATTCATAGTGTCTATATCTAATTCTGAAAGCAGTCCTGGGAATATCTTTGTCCCTGACTCTTAGTTGATGATGGCCTGATCTTAAGTTAATTTTCGAGTAAACACTCAAACCTTAAAGTTGGTCGAATAAATCATCGATCCTGGGTAATGGGTAATGATTCTTTGCGGTAAGTTTATTTAACTCCCGGTAATCGATACACATTCTGAAAGATAAGAAGAAAGAAGGATCTCCTGGATATATACCTTTTGGTTTTAATACAAGATATGAGGCTTAGTCGTGTTTTACTTCGATCATCTCGGATGATCAAAGTTTCACTGTCGATTGGAATGTAGACGACTTTCTCGTCACATAAAATTTTAGCATGATACTTGGATAACCAATCCATACCAATGATGACGTCAAAACTACCAAGTTTAATGAGATCAATTTTGAAAGGTTGGTTTAACAAAATCAAGGTGCAACCCTAGATGACGGTATTAGTGCATACTAGGTCTCCATCGGTCATTTCAATGTCGTAGGTAGTATCTAGTAAATTTATGGAATGTTAAGCATAGAAGCACGAGATATAGATACGAAACTTTTATCGGCTCCGGAATCAAATAATACTTTAGCTAGATGTTGGTTTAGAAGGAATGTACCCGTGACTACGTTCGGGTCTTGGTGAGTGTTCTTGTCCCTCAGCAAGTATGCTTTTCCATGGGCATTGTTGTTTGCCTTTGGGCACTGATTCTTGTAATGTCCTTTCTCTCCACAGGCATGACAAGTTACTGACACTGGTTGCAGGTTGCTTCCAGTGACTGGCCCCTTGTTCTTGCAGTTCCTAGTCTGATGACCTACCTTATGGCAAGTATGACACTTGATAGTGCAAGGCCTGGTGTGATGCATATTGCATTTCATACACCAGGGATGGTTTCCATCATACCTACTATTTTTAGTCGGGGTGGCAGCATAAGCCCTGAAGGTTTCCTGCCTTCTATTTTGTTGTTGGTGGTGATCATTGTTGCGGTTGTTGTTGTTGTTGTTAGTAAAGGTTCTTCTATCATTAAACTTTTGTTTGTGATCATTGGTTCCTTGCACAGAATTGTGCTTTAATATATGATCCATTAGCCTTTGAGCTATGTTGGCAGCTTCTTCTAGAGTTGCGGCAATACTATCAGCAACTAATTTCTTGATGGCGGCTTGAGTCATGGCTGGTGCTGTAGATGTTGATGTCCTCTTGGGAGCCATTCTATCAACATTTACAAGACAACATAAAATAAGAATCATATCACAAGTCATTTGTACAATGTATGGAAATTTTAACAATGACTTATTTGATACAAGCTCTAACAAAGAAATACACATTCTTTGATATTACGTTGCAGGATATAACGGAAAATTTTGGAATCGACACTCTAACAAGCATCTAACTCATTAGGTTTCTCGGGGACTTGCGGTATAATCCATAATGAGTTTATCTAACTCTGTGAAGATAGACTCATATGGAGTCTTAGATTCCAAAATTTTTATGCTCAATATCTTGATTATTAATCATATCCGGATACAAAGGTTAGAGAAAACTGGATGGTAAGAGAACCATAGTAATCCCGGATAAAGATATGAGTCATCACACTACAGAATATAGGATAGACAACCACGACATACATAAATTGGTATCATAAAACAGCGAGGTATAATGGAATCACCACTGTATTAAGTCATAAACAACTTGTCTACATATTTTACATAGTCAAAATTTGACAAGTGTCATTATTTATGCCACACATCCAGCGGTTAGATTCTAACAAAAGCTATAAATGATAAGGATCTAGTCTAGTAGTCTGGCGGTCCTCCCTTGTGGTTCTTGAGCTTATGGATCTTGTCCAGAAGACTCTTCATATCTGATCGGTGGCGAACCTGGATATCCTCGATGAGTATCTCCAGAGTAGAAGTCCTGACACGAGCAAGAACAATCTCCTCGTCATGCCTTATTTGCTCTCTCTGAAATCCAGAAATCTGAGTATGAGCTTCTTGAAGTTTGGTTTCTAGTTGGTCAAAATCTCGCTGTATGATTACTCGACCATTACCAAGACCTTCTATCTTATCTTTCATGTGCTCAATGCACTCAAGAGGGATCTTATCTAAGTGATTCAAAATAGTCTTGATCTGTTCCTCATGACGTGCGTAAGACATGTCTGGAGCGCCATGATAATTCTCTCCAATCTCAAATACTTGAGGCGGAGCAGAAGGTATAGTAGATGAGGATGATAGGAAACGGGCTCGTTTCGGAGGTGGCAAAATCTCTTCAGGAAGAAAGAAATCTTGGGGATCAAACATTGGTGATAGTGGTAACACTGGAGATGGAGGCAAAACAGTTGGTGGAGCAATAGGAGGTCGTGGTGGTAGAATGGGTGATTCATTACTAGTAGCATTATATGCTTGCATGACTTTCATATACGAATCATCGTGGAAAGGTGAGATGGCTAGTGAGGCCAAAAGATACTTAGTTAAATCATCTGAAGAGTCAGAAGGAGTGTTTCCCGATGAGGCTGGGAAATAGTCCAGTAAAGCCGGAGTATAGTCATGAGAGTTCGTAGAGGAAAAAGCATCATCAACATCGTAATCAGATGGGACGATAATAGGGTGGGTGGATGTAGACATAACTGTGTAACAAACCAGTGGAAAAATAACATAAGTTATTTATATATAATTAATAGTTATGTATCATTTGCTACGCAAATCTCTTTACATACTATTCAGGAAATGTAGTGACACAGAGGACTTTCTTGGATGGAAAATAGTTATAGTTTAGGTTTTAACCTTGATCTCTATAACTGCGGCTCTTAATACTAATCTATAACACCCCGATATTTGACATAGCAGCGGAAGCTAAATTAGGGTAATTACTTCATGAATAAACAGTCATAATCGTAGAAAACGACTCAAAAGGGACA
>BQNB010119931.1:0-20728 GCA_026074375.1 Tanacetum coccineum
CGATCATTATTGATTTCACGAGTCTTGTAATAGTTAGATAATATTAAACGTGTAATAGTTCGTCCGTTAAATTAGTTTATTAGTCATAATATTGTAAAGTCCTAGCCCGGCCCATGGAAGGCCCCCTTGACACTATATAAAGAGAAACTTTTCTCGTTATGAAGAGTGGGTGTGTGTTATGTAAAGGTGAAAGAGAAATCATCTCCTCTCTCTTAGTGTGCAATAAATAATTATCCAAACACCTTCACCATCTCTTTCTCTATTCTCTTATTCTTTCTCTTCTTCTCTTCTCTTATTCCATGTGTGATTTATAAGTTTCTATCAATTGGTATCACGAGCTCAGGTTTCATCTTGGGATGATTAGTTGTGTGTGTTTTGTTCTTAAAAATCTCGTCTTTCTTACTCTCCTACTCCTCGTCACAGCAAATTTGAAGACTAAAAATCAAAGACTATGAAGACAATAAAAGACAATCGAAAACTATCAAAGACAAGCTTAAAATTTGAAGAAACGTGTGTTGCAAAAGTACTTGAAGAAACATAACCGATCCACGTTTTGTGAATCTGTTAAATAAAAAGAAGCAGCAGCGAAGACAGGGGTTAAATATTACTGAACGAGAAGAGTAACACCAACTGGCTTCATAGCGCAGTTGGTTTAACATTGAGGTGTTACGATTTCAAGCTCCAGGTCCAAGGTTCGAGTCCTCCAACCGATCCTTGTGAACGATTAAATTTTTAAAAGCAGGTTCATAACCGACCCTCACAGCTGACCCTCCACCCAACCGAACCTTGCAACCGAACCACCACCTGACTGAACCACCGCCCAACCTGATCCTAACCGAACCGAGCCTAAATATTTCAGAATTAGTCCCTCCAAGTGAAAGACTTTGCAAACTTTGTCCTTGCTTCATTCTTAACAAAAGTGTGCAACTTTAGTCCTTGAAGTTTAATAATACTTTGCATCATTCGTCCTCTCTTTAAAATTTCAAGCTAAAGTTCATTTTCAAAGATCAAGACTAATCCGTCAAGTTGAAATACTAATCCGTCAAGTTGAAATATCTTTCACCGTTAGTCCTTTTCAACCAAAACACTCAAACAAACGATAAAGTTTACAACTTTCACTCCAAATCGTCAAATAACTTTCAAAGTTAGTACCTTTATCAAGTTTTCAGCGATTTCAAGCATCAACAAAACTACACATCACTTCTTTATCTTCAAAAAGATTCACAAATCATTTCACATATCAGAATTCAAGGAATCTTCAAGTTTAAATTTAGAAGAGAAAGAGCTGCAACAGATGCAACAAGAAGAAAGAAAATTGCACTCCAAGAGCATGAGTTGGTTTAAAATACTCAAGTCACATCTTTTCAGATTTCGTGCTACAGCAAACGCTCGTCTATATGAACGGGCAGTTGACAGATACTTTGGAGAAGAGTACGACACTTTCCGTCAAAAGATGCTTCAAAATTTAAATTAACTTGAATGGCAACTTGAGAAACATGATCTCCATAAGTGTGATCCAAAGACTTGTCTTGCAGTACTCAGAACACAATTCAAGGAATTCCATAACTCAAAAGAGGTGAATGCTTTAGATTTTGAAAATAAATTTTTGAAAAAAGGGCTTCGAAGACCAAACTAGAACAAATCCACAAAATTTTAGAGTAAGACTACTTCAGTACCTGGATGAACTTGACAAGCTTATCGATGAAAGAGTAATTCAATACGAGGAACTGCAGATGAAAGAAAGAGAGGTAAAGGCAATTAAGGAAATTGAAAAACGATTGAATGAGCAAAAGATGCAGACACAAGAAAGTTTGGTCACTGAGGGTGCAACATTGTAAGATAGTTTGATCACTAAAGGTACAGCATTGGAAGCTAGTTTGGTCACTGAAGGTATAATATTGGAATATAATATGGTCGCTAAGAAAAGCAGCAACTCGGGGAATGAAGCAGATGCTGAAAAGATACTAGTAAAGACGGTTGCTTTTGGCATTGAACATGCTGATATTGGACCTTTATATGACAGTGACACGGTGTCTGAGGTACATCATGATACATTCGAAAATGTGTTTTCTCATAACATACAAAATCATGTATAACCTGAATCTATACCCGACACATATATAGTGAATGAGAATAATAGTAATATTATTTCTGCTATACCAAATATGGATCTGGTTAGAGATAAGGAAGAACATGATTATGTGGATGATGAGTAACAACGTGCCTTCTTTGATTCATTGGTTAATAATTTAAAATGTGAAGTGGAAAACTATAGTAAGGTCAATCGCGAAGCTCAACAAGCGAATGCCTTATTGACAAAAGAGCTTGAGAAATATAAGGAAAATGAAAAACATCTTTCAAATGAAACAACAAATGAATCTGAATATTGCAAAAAGATTAAGCTTTTAAATAAAGAAATTTCAAATCTTAAATCTCAAGCTTGTTAAAAAGAAAAGTCTTTCCACAAAGAGAATGAAAAGTATGCTCAATATGTCGAACCGCTTTTAAAAAGGACAAATGAACTTAAAACAAAAAATCAAGAGTTTTTGAAACAGATAAACGATATTCACAATAAACTTCTAAAAACAGGACAGACTGCTCGGACTTTTCATATGTTGCTTCCAAGAGACGATAATGTTAATACGGGAAAAAAGGGTCTTGGCTTTGACATCTAAAATAATGTTGAAAATCCTTTTATCCTGAACAAAGCCAAGGAGTTAACACCAAGCTTGTATAACATTGATGAAATGGGAAAAGACTTGCTTTCTGATCATAAGATCATTTCTGAAGAAGAGTTAAAATGTGAAACTGAAAAACGTTTGAAAGTAAAACAAAGAAAATACCCGCTTTCGTATCATGGCTTTGTATATAGTGAGACTTAATTTGGAGAATCTCCAAAAGTTACTTTGAAACGAAGAAATGTTAATTTGAAAAGTCATTTGGAACAAGCTCAACTAAGAAATTATGATCCAAACCTTTGGGAAAGTCTTCCAATGAAATATTTTTGCTATGTCAAACATGCAATGCTCAAATTTAAAAAACAAACTTTTTCAAAACAAGAACTTAATCAAGATGAATGGTTCAGTTTGAATTTTTGAATTTTGAACTGAGTCATGAACACAACATCAGTCAGAGAGTTAGAAATCGATTGTCTGAAAAATTTAAACCTTTAGTTAAAGATGTCAATTTCAACTAAAATGCTTTGAAAAGAGTCTTGTCAAAGAAATAAAAGATGATTTAAAGTATGTTACGTCTCTTGAAGACGAGTTTGATGAAAAATGTTTAATTTTGGACATACAAGAGGTTTTCTTCAAACCCCAGTTTGAATCAGCAATATCATAGTCATATAGCCATGTATATGAGAATAAGATTTTTGAACAAAATTCTTCTTTGGAAAATGAAAACTAGAACCTGAAAAAGACCATAACCCAGTTTCAAAAAGATTTTTCAAAGATGGAGGCTCAAAGTCTTGCTTTTGAAATTGCACTTCAACATAAAATTCAAAAAAATAATTATTTGAAAACAATACAGACAGAAAATGAGAATTTTGTGGCGTCATTACAAATTGAAAATGCATATTTAAAACAGACATATAAAGATTTGTTTGAGTCAATTCAACATTCAAGGGATGAAACTAATGAATGTGATGATGTTAAATTTAAGTTCAATTTTGATGAAATTGAAACTCTTTAAAGTTAGTTTACAAATTATTTTTTTGATTCAATCAAAAAGTCATGAGTGCAGACACAAAGTTCAAACGTTTCTCAAAACGAAGCAGAAAATTTAAAGTCTCACTTATCAGAATTTGCAGATAAAAAGTTTGATAAAGTTTTTCAAAAGATTGAATCAATGAAACAGAAAAAGTTTGATACTCGAATCTCAAATTATTATGATCCCTCAAATGTTGAATCAGAATCGGAGGAGAAAAATATTATTTTCGAAAATGTAACATCTAGGCTTGAAACAAAGATTAAGGAGCTCGAAATGACTTTAGCTAAACAAACAAAAGATTTTGAGGATGCCAAAGTTGATTTTTCAAAGAAACGGACAAATTTGAAACTTATTTTGAAAAACTTGAATATACAAAAGTTGTCCTTGAACGTCAATTGGATCGTAAGATTCAAGATTCCAACACCAAAAAAGATTAGTTTTTGAAACAAATTGCTTCTCTCGAATCAAATTTGGCATCACAAGATCTCATTTCAAATCAAAGGGAATATAGCGATTTGAGAACTGCATACAATGATCTAAAAGTAAAGTTTGATTCTCTTAACCGAGACAAAGGGAAATCTCCAGTTTCTAATTATTCAACACCAAAAGTAAGTGTTTCACTGAAGTTTTACACGGGTGAGTCTTCCAAATCGTTTCCAAAAAGAGTGTCTCAGTTTACAACATACTCTTTGCAAAAAGATAGGAAATTCTATAAGAAACCTCAAGTTTTTGAAAGACCGTTATAACACCCCCATTTTTGACATATAGCAGCGGAAGCTAATCTGGGGTATTATTTCATAGTACAACAGTCATAATCATAGAAAACGAATAAAAAGAGACGTTTTTAAAAGATAAGTTATCATTCATTATTTCATCGAAGTTTTTACAAACAGAGGTCCCAAAAATCTACATGAAAACATAAAGTTTGAATGATAACAGTTTAGCCATCTTTAAGTCCGTGCCACTCCGTGCCAAGTTACCTGAGATAAACATGCTAAAAAGGTCAACACAATGGTTGAGTGATATTCATAGGTTTATAGTAAATAGTTTGAATACAAGTTCAATAGTGGGTTACATTGTTAACACCCATAAGTGTAATAATTGCAATGAGTACAATTATTATAGAAAACAGTATTATTGCCCGAAGCTCATGCATCGAGATCTTTAGATAATAGATAATCACAATAAGTTGCCCCAACGGGTTCCTTTGCCAAACACCCGCATAGTGTTTCAAATGAAGTGCGTTTGGTTACCAGAAAGTATAGATGTAACACCACCAAAAATGTGTCGCAGCGGAAATGTGTTCGGGGGAGTTACTTCATAATACACAGCGCTAGATACAAGAGAACGACCTCTAAATGTGTCGTTTGAAAAGTAATCTCGTTGATTTCCTTAAAATTGATATAACATTTGTCCCATAATTGCATCACAATGAAAAGCTTGAGTTCACTCGTAAGTGATTAATGGCTCATGATGGTGGGGGTCTTTTGGCATAAAGGGACTTAGACAGCAGATGCAATAATATATAAGGATAGCATACATTTAGAAAACACTTGTTATTCTTGTTTCTAACCATGTATCCCCCTCACGAGTTTATGAAATAGATGATTAAATGTGAGGTATAACTCACCCTTAACAGTATAGGGAAATCTGATTGTTGGCAAATGTATATCAGGGAAAGTAAAGGCTTCGTCGCGCAACCTGAGGTGATATGTCAAGTATTAGTTTGATGTTTATGTTTTTAAAAATTCATAAAGTTTAACGTATATCTTTGATTTATTATATTATGGAAATATTGTATCGTGTTCGGGCTATCATAATCCAGAGGCCATGTAGTATCGTTTGAGGCAGCTAGGGCTTAAATCGTAAAACCAGGCAAATTCGTCAAAACAAATACTCAATGAAACCTTCATAGGAATTTCCCTAGTTTGTTGATATGATAGATTTTAAGTTCTCAAATGTAGTTAGTGATTTATTTATGTTTAAAATATATAAACCGAAATAATGCGCTCAATTTATGATTAATAACGATAAATGTGTCGGGTTATTAATAAATCGAGTTTTTATAATATTAATATTTATTTTTATATTGTATATATAAATATTATATTTAATATTTTAAGTTTGCAAAATTGGCAATATATACCCTTGTGGGGGCTTTATAAAATTGTACATCTTTTGTCCTTTATATATAAGTATATATAATTTAAACCTTTAACTTGAAACTTGCAAAAATCGGTCCTTATAGTTATAAATTTAATGAATTATTGACATTTTTCAGCCCTTTAGTTATAAAATTTTTAGAAAGTACGATATATACCCTATGCATGGAAATATTTGCAAAACAAGTCCAAAAAGCCATGCAAGCTTATTTTAAGATTCCAAATGATATTTGAAGGTTATAGCTTATTAGAATAAGATGTTCTAACGTAACAAAAGTTTAGAAAAAGGATTCGTTAGCTAGAAAATCAAAACGGGACGTTTTTAGGGTTTTAACAAAAAATGCATGGGTTTGAGGATTCAAAGCTTCAAACAAGAGTTTATATATGATCTTAAGAGTATTATTAACATTCTAATACAGATTATAAGATTATTGAACAAGATTTAAGCTTACTTGAGCTAGAAATGGGTCAAAATA
This sequence comes from Tanacetum coccineum, assembly GCA_026074375.1. NCBI lineage: Eukaryota > Viridiplantae > Streptophyta > Magnoliopsida > Asterales > Asteraceae > Tanacetum > Tanacetum coccineum. The sequence continues at coordinate 6,350 of BQNB010119931.1, forward strand.
GGGTTTTCGGGTTCGTACGCCTAGTAACGACTTCAAGGGCTTCTTTTTCTTGATTCTTGGCTTCTATTATAAGGTTAGAGACTTCACTTGATCCTTCTTGGTCTGATTTAGAACTCCATTTATGTGTATGATGAAATTTGAGGTGTGTTTGAATGGTTTGGGGTGTTTGGTTATTTATAGGGTTCAAGACCCTTGTTGGCCAAGTTTTCTTGGTGGATAAGGGTTAAGAGCTATAGATAGATGACTAAGGATGGCATAGGGTGAGTATTGAGGGCTATAGAGGTGTAGCTTAGCAAGGTGGAAGGTTGTGGGGGTCTTGGAGGGTCACGACTAACATGGGGTGACAAGGAGGTGACCATGCAATACTTGGAGCTTAAGGGTGGTGATAGAGGTGCTTGTAAGCTGCTTGGTGATGTCATAGAGGTGCTAGGATGCTTGCTTGAGGTGCTTGGTTGCTTAAAATGGGTAAAAATGAAAGAAAAGGGGTGTCGGGTTCATTTCATTTCGGGTTAGGGTTTAGGGTTTTAATTTCTAGTTAGGGTTAGGGTTTAAGATAGTTTAGGGTTTAGGATTAGTGTTAGGATTAAGGTTTAGGGTTTAGGATTAAGGTTTAGGGTTTAGTTTTAAGTTTTAGGGTTGTGAGTTTAAGGTTTAAATGTGAAATTAGGGTTTTTTAGGTTTCCGTTTTAGGGTTTTTAGGGTTTTAAATAGTTTTAGAATGAATTAAGTTTAAGTTAGGGTTAGGGAGTCATGAAATAAGTGCTTGTACCTGGTTTAAAGTGGTAGTAAAAAACTAACATGAAATTTGGAGGTAAAATACCTAGATTTAACTTTCTTGCATTATTAATTTGTACATTGTGCTTTAGAAAGGTTATATCTTATTTTAGGAGGGAAAAGATATTCATATGTTGTGCTGATGATACTTGTACACTGCTTTAAAGGCTTTGTACAATTATTTTATATGTATAATCATTACATATAAATTAAGGGTTTTGATAATAAAGTTAACGTTTAATGCTTGATTTGAAATAACGTTTTAACAATGTACGTTAAATGGATAATGTACTTGGTAAAAATGATATTAAGATATAGACTTGACATATTAGGATGTTTACATGATATAAACATAGATAGAGATGGCATTGGTAGAGGTTGTGTGAGCTCGTTTACTTTAGAGATGCAAGTTACGTTGCATAATGAGATAAAGCAAAAAAAATTCCCTATAAAAAGGTGGTATATATATAATAGATGGATAATACAGTGCATCTAATTTAATAGATGGATATTTACATTGATGAAAATTGCGGGTTGTTATAACCGTCTTCTCAAAAAGCCTTTAAATCAGTTGATTCAAGTAAGAAAAAGCATATTTCTGAAACTCTAAATTCTCGGTCTACACCGGTAAAGCAAGTTTGGATACCAAAGAAAATTCATTCAAAACCTTTCAACAACAAATGGAAATCTCCTTCTTTTTCAAGATTTAAAACTCCTCAAGCAACACCAAGTTTTCATAATCAACGGAAAAACAAAAGGAATTTTAAATCTCCGTTAATTCCACGAGCATTATTTCTAAATGAAACACCGGTTTTTAGTCCACGTTGGAATTCCATTTCTTTGCATCAAATTGACACAACATTCAAATGGTTTTCAAATTTTGGTAAACCCGTTGGCACCGTGCTTAAATGGGTTCTGAAGGTTTTGGTCTAATCTGATGTCATAATGGTTGTTGGCTATTTCAGGTCAACACCCGTACCTCAAATAAAAGGAAAGTATACGCTTTAGAGTATTTATCCTTAACAACGAAAAGAGAAATATTTTTGGTCTTGAGCTATTTGATTAAAACATTCAAAGTTTTATAGCTCAAGTAAATGGTTTGTCATTAAATAACAGATAACAACTCGTGCTTTCATAGAAAAGAAAGTGTATGTGTTAGTTCACTTATCTTAAGAAAAGAAGAGAAATCTTCTTGTTTTCGAGCATTCTTATCAAAAACTTTTAACAAGTTTGCTTAAAACTTTGACTTCTAAGTATTTCTGCTTAAAACTCGGATTTCAAAGAAAGGAAAGTGTACATTTATGTACATTTATCCTAACAACGAGAAGATAACAACTTCTCGGACTTGAGCTGACACAAAACGTCAATTCAAAGACATTCAAAGTCTTTAGAGCTAAACTTACATTGGTTTTTCAAAACCGTTGACCATAATTTTTTCAAGAATTTATCAAAAGATTTTTCAAAATCTTTTAAAAGTGTGTGTTCAACACTCCCTTCTCATGATTCTTTCAAAAGTCGAATCATTTTAATTCATTGGTCAATTTTTAAGGCGGAGCTTTTAAAGTCAAGTCCTTTTAATACTGTTGGATACATCTCATAAAAGTAAAAATTTTATGTATCCAAAACATATAGTGTCTGAGTACAATTTTTTAAGAATTTTTGAACAAATTCAAAATCTTTCAAAAAAATTATGTACGCGACACTATCTCCCATCACTCATTAATTAACGGGGATCAAAGAGAAAATGTTCTAATATTAATCATGCAATAACCATTTTCTCCCATGTGCTTTCAAAATTATCATATAGCTATTTTATTCCATTAATATCAAAAACATCATATGATATGCTATTTTTGAGGGGGAGAAAATGGATTAAAATATGACCATCTTTGACCGAAGTGCGAACTCTTTCCTACACGTGCGAAACAATTTCGAATATCGATGCACATGTGTAGGGGGAGCATTTCTTAAAATATGAAACTTTCAAAGTGTAAAAAGTTTTAATAATCTATCAAACACTTTGATTGATTTTCAAATGGTTTTATGGTTACGATCTTTATACCCAAAAACTAACTAATTCACGACGGCGATGAAGTCATAAGGTGATTAAGGCTAGGTATACGTCCAATGATCCAACCAGAACCGGAGGGATCTACCCAAGGACATTCTATTAGATAGAATTAGAAGTTTTTAGAAAAGATGGAGTCGAAAGAGAATATGGGAAAATGTTGACTAAGGCATGAGTTATCACCGGAACAATCACAACATGATGATAGTAAGGACGTCTTGGTAAACATTGAAGGGGTTGAAGAATGAAAAAGAAATGTGGTGAAAAGGGTGAAAAGAAAGAAGCCCTCCACACAACTAGGCAGAAACCATGTCAATACATAATCTATCGGATATCAAAAAGATGATATTTGGTATTGAAGACAAGACATCATGGACCCAGTGATGCGATGCGCAACCCTTCCTAACCACTTAAGTTTCTCTCAACAGATTTTTGTTTCAATTCTCACGGAGATTAAACACATCATCTATCGACTTCTCACTCTGAGAAATGTTGATATTGAAATGGTGGCAGTCAGCTCCAGCCTCCGCTCACTAAAACCAAAATGTACTTATTGAATCTAGAGCCAAAAGAGATCAAATTACAAATCTCGGTAGGACACAATTCCAAAATACACTTGTTGTTTATAATAAAAATGCAAGTTGTAACAAAGAGTCATACACATTATCATTAGATCTTGCTAGAACATTTAGAGTGATACTCTTTAGTATTTCACAATGACGAATGGAAATCCTTCCAGTGTCAACATCAAACGGCACTATGGTAGGTCACTTATGAGATTCTTTATTAATCTAACTTGTGTTAACTGGAAATCCAATGTGATACAGTATATGAATTGACAACTCATTCATTGAAATAGTAATCCAGTGATTCACTCTTATCGTGTTGTCTGCTTTAAGACGTTCTGGTAATGAGAACTAGCAAGTACAGTGAATCTAATGCATCTGTGTTAGAGGATCCAACACTTTGAACTAGAAATCCTGTCAAGGAGATTCTTCTAAATTGAATCTACTTGATCACATGTACAGTATTTATACTATAAAATGGTCCTCATGGAACCGGAGGTTAACGCTACCGAACTTCGACGAAGGACATGAGTCCATATATGTTATTATTGCTAACCCTTTAAGTACATTTACTGACGATGGTGTAAATACCTCATTCCAGCTCCGTCATATTCATAGCCGCATACTCATACTCAAAGCTTCAAAGATTTACGCGTCAAAGTTGAAAGCTCAAAACAAACAAAGATGCACTTCCGCAGCTTTGATAATCAAAGAACTCCTTCAAATTCATCAAACTTATGATCAAGTCAAAAGATTAATAATGAGGGAGATTGTTAGCTTTCAATACAAGTATGAGTATGTTGGTAATTACATCAAGCCTATCAGTAGAAGACAAATCAAGATGCATTCAAGGCAAGTGTCGATGATAGATCTCAAGGCTTAAGACAAAGACAATGAAAAGATCAAGATCACAAGCGGATGATTAGAACAAAAGGAACTAGCTAAACTATTATACGAGATAGACTCAAGATCAAGACAAGAAGCTTTAAAGATCACAGATCAAGGTCACATAGAGAGATCTCTATGATTACCTCTTAGGGGGAGATTGTTAGGAATTCATAAAGTATTGATCATTAATGAAATCTCAACGATCGTCCCTTGGGAGGAGATTGTTAGGAATTCAGTTTTAGTGAAGTGACGATAATTATCGATCTCACGAGTCTTGTAATAGTTAGATAATATTAAGCGTGTAATAGTTAGTCCGTTAAGCTAGTTTATCTGTCATAATATTGTAAAGTCCAAGCCCGGCCTATGGAAGCCCACAAGAAGGCCCATGGCAGGCCTTTTTGAGACTATATAAAGAGAAACTCTTCTCATTATGAAGAGTGTGAGTGTGTGTTATGTAAAGGTAAAAGAGAAATCATCTGCTCTCCCTTAGTATGCAACAAATAATTATCCAAACACCTCTACTACCTCTTTCTCTCTTCTCTTATTCTTTCTCTTCTTCTCTTCTCTTATTCCATGTGTGATTTATGAGTTTCTATAAAACACTTTATAAGAATTTTTGATTTGTTAATATTATTTGGACTTTAGTGACTTTTAGATTATATTATGAAGTTACTTGAATTTGGTTTTTTTATTTTTTCATCGAAATCAATCCGAATTCTCTTCGTATATGGTTTAGTTTTATCAGTTCTATAATTGCTTTGGTTTTGTTTTGATCCGATAAACTCGAACCATATGACTCACAAACCCAAAAACCAAACTGATGAACACCCCGGCCCTAAGTTGATCAGCATCGAAGAAATAATGATCAAAATCAATTTATACAATAAATTTTAAAACTATACAAAGATTGGGGAGTCTGGGGCTTTCATTAATTACCACCTGATCTGGCCCGAATATATCTCATTTAATTCCCCCATCTCTTTTTTCCTCGGTACTCATTAAATTATATTTTCTTCCGGGTCTCATTAATCAAACGGATCTTCATCAATTGACGGCGCCAGTTAATTTCCCACTAAGTTTTACACTTAGTTTTCCACTAATTGCTAGGGTATTTTGCATGAATGTCAGGCGTGCTTTAACATCGGTAACTATTACCCTCAGTTATAAAGATTTTGTAGGTGCATTTTTTTGTGTTTTAGGATTTTTGTTTTCTCCAAAGAAGAATACTACGTTTGTGATTTTGGTATGTTCTTATGGTTCTTTGCTTTTTGTTTTTAAGATTGTTGTCTAATTAGTGTATGTTGGTTATGTGTTATGAGTGTTTCATTATTCGGATTAGTGTGTTCAATTATATGTGTATGTTGGTTTCTAAGTGTAGTGGTGTATGTAATGTAGAATTAAGTGTTTGGATATGATTGCTTTTTTATTATCCGGGTTGGTTATGTGGTACTTTAAGGTGTGTTTAATAATGTATTGGTGTATATGATGAACAATTTTGGAGATGATTTTTATTTGTTGCTTGCATTAGGTTACTGAATGGTTTATAGTTTTTGTAAGTGTGTTTTGATATGATTGTTTTTCATTATCCGGATTGGTGTGCTGAATTGTCCATTTATGTTAGTTTCTAAGTGTGTTGATGTATATGATGTTGAATTATGTGTCTGGATATGGTTGCTTTTTTATTATCCGGATGAATGTTTGAGTTATTTTTTAAAGATGTTTTTGTGATTTGAATGACTTCTTTAGGCTGTTGTTCCATGTTTGTAGGTTGCGTTCTTATTATTTCTCAAATGGTTTTTAACTTTGTTTGCTATATATGATATTCGATTAAGTGTTTCCATATGATTGCTTTTTGATTATCCGGATGAATGTTTGAGTTGAATTTTAAAATTAGACTGTTGCTTCATGTTTGTACGTAGCCTTTTTATTGTTTCTAGAATGGTTTCTAACTGTGTTCTGGTCTTTGGGTGCAACTGTTTTTCAAATCGAATGTTGTTGTATATTTTGTTGTTTCGAAACTGTATGTGTTTTAAGATGTTGTTAGTCGCTTGCTGTTCTGTGTATTTTTTCAAATATGAAGGGAAAACAATCAAACAAAGTTATAAGTAGTGATTTTAGTAAATGGGGAAAACAAACGTTATATAATTTTTATAAGCCATAAAATCCCGATACGCGTGAGCCTTTTGATAATGCATCGAGTGGTTATACCTCTACATTCATTGGTGTTGGAGTCGGTCCAGATGTGTATGGTGGCACGTCTATTCTTCAAGGTGAGTGTTGTATGTTCTTTTTTTCCTGGTTGTTGTTTGAATGTTGTTTATATGGCTGATTTGTGCATTATCTGTTGTTGCAGGGGTGTTTTCTTTGTTGGCTTCTTCTTCGCTGAGTTCCCATGATCGGAATGCTCAACTATATTTGGACGTTTTTGGGATGTATAGTCACTTTTATGGAGGGAGTTTACGCCAGGAGTCCATCACAGCTTTCAGAGGTACTTTCGGCATGTGCTTTAGTTTTGTGTTTATTGGTTGTCGCATTTCATTTTCGCTTACTGCATTTTCTTTTAGTAATTTGTCGGGCTCAGGACGCTGAGCTATACCCGGATGTGTTTAACAAGTATTCTTAATGTTGTGGTGGAACTTTACGCCATGTGAGTTCTAGAACTTTTATACGTATCGTGAGACATTTGTTTTTACTTGTGCTATTTGTTTTTTTGATTTTATAATTAGATTCATTGAGTTTTAATATTTTCATGTTGGTCAGATCCTATGTCGGTTGCTACATTGATTTATACCAATGCATGAAAATGGAAGTTCCATACAGACGGTGCTGGTGATCCTTTTAGATCTTATTCTTCTCTTTGTTTGGCTAATGCTGGTAAACGCCAAGTAGTTGATTCACCACGGACTGCACCTATTTCGTCATTGCACTTGGTAGGAAGTCATTGCTCCAAACTGTTACAGAAGGGCATAGGCCTTCATGCAACTGATTTGAGTAGAAATGTTCAGAACATGTCTATGAACGCTGAAGGCTCTGCTTTTGCTCATAATGAAGGTGAATAATAGTTTGCAGTTGAATTTCATGGTTGTACAGTAATTATTTAGTTTACATGCTTATTAAGTCAATTATTTTATTATCTTCTTTTGCAGCTTCCGATTATATTGTTTCGTCTGTGTCAATTGGTGTGAAAAGAACCGTTGGAAAGTCTCAAGTTATATTAACATCTTTTGAAACAAATAGTTTGAACAGAACTGCACGGTTTACCCCGATCGATAGCAATATGTCTGCTGTCCATTCGGGTGAATTGCAGCGGGCTACTCGACCCGTGAATGCAGAAGGATGCACTTCTGCAGTAGGTATCCTTCTATTTGAATACGAGTTTGTAGTTGAATTTCATGGTTGCAGAGTAGTTACTTTGGCTTCATGTTTATTATTTTCTTCTTTAGCTACGGATCATGTTGTGTCTTCTGTTTTAAATCCTCAGAAAAGAACCGCCGCAAACTCTCAACTTATGTTAACATCAGTTGAAGCAAGTACTTCAAAAAGAACTAGACGGTTTTCGATGAGAGATAGCAATATGTCTGCCGGACATTCAGGTGAATCACAACGAGTCAGTCGACGTACCAATGCAGAGGCTTGTAGTTCTGCAGCAGCTGTAGGTATGCTTCTATTTCATAGTGTCGGTTTCTTAGCAGTATCAAACATCTGTTATGTCTTACACGCATGTTTATGTGCTCTTTTTTTCAGGACGATCATATACTTATGTTGATTTAGGCGACTGTACCCAACGTTGTCGTTATTGTGGCGCTTCTTTTTGGTATGGTGAAAGACTAAAGGGGCGTTCGCATGGTCAAAGAGTTGAGTATCATATGTGTTGCAGTGAAGGGAGGATTTACATGCAGCAGCCACTTGAACCACCAGAGTATATCAAGCAGCTATTTCAAAACAAGCATTTTATGGAAAATATTCGGGCGTATAACCAGATGTTTGCGATGACTTCGTTTGGAGCCAAGATTGACGAGTCGATAAACGCTGGAAGAGGTCCATATGTTTTTAAAGTGTCTGGCCAAGTTTATCATTGGATAGGTTCGTTATGTCCAACTGTAGGAGAGACTCCAAAATTTTTGCAACTATATATTTATGACACTGAAAATGAAGTGGCGAATAGGATGAGCCATTTTGGAGGGATGGATGATAGTCGTTTAGATCCACAAATAGTTGAAGGTCTTATCCACTTTCTAGACGCCCATAATGAGCTGGTACAGCTATTCAGAACAGCAAGAGATAAATGCAGAGAGATGGACATTCCAGAATTCAAAATTAGGCTTTACAATGCTGAAGGTGTCCAAGGTTATGAACTTCCTACATCGAACACTCTTGGGGCAATGGTGTTTGAAAGTGGCATTACAAGTAAGACTGACTTTGATGTGATTATACAGTATAAAGAAGGCCCACTACAGAGAGTAAACAAGTTACACCCGTCGTACATGTCACTTCAGTTTCCTCTTCTTTTCATACGTGGACAGTCGGGCTATCACACGGAACTGAAACTTAGATCAGCTGACGGCAGCAAAAAAGCCAAAAGAGTCACGATGCTTACGTATTATAGATACCAGTTGCATTTTCGGCTTTCTGAATATGAATTGATCTTTAGAGGAGGAAGATTATTCCAGCAGTACGTTGTTAGTGTCTTCTGTGCTGTCGAACAAAACCGGCTGGATTTTATAAGAAAAAAACAGAATGACATTAGAAGTGACTACTTATCCGGATTATATGATGCGATCTCGCGAGGAGAGCGAGATGGTTATGAAGTTGGGGGAAGAATAATACTTCCTATGTCATTTACGGGTGGTCCAAGATATATGTATGCTCATTATTTGGATGCTTTAGCTATCTGTCGGAAGCTGGGGAACCCACAATTTTTCATTACATTTACGTGTAATGTAAATTGGCTAGAGATTAAAAGATTCATGGCTCAATATCCAGAACTTACACCCGCTGACAGGGCAGATGTCGTGTGCTGAGTTTTTGAACAAAAGATCGAGTCTTTCATTACTTTTCTCAAAGAAGAATGAACATTCGGAAACGTAATAGGAGGTATGATGTTATACATTTTTTGCAATTCTAAATTTTATTCATGATCATACTCTTTTTTTTGTATCAGTGCTCTATACAGTTGAGTTTCAAAAACGGGGGTTGCCACATTGCCATACCTTGCTTTGGGTGGATTCAGCAAGCAAAATACGAATGCCAGAAGAAGTTGACCGATTTATTTCTGCTGAATTACCAGATCCAGCTATAGATCCAGATGGATATAGAGTGGTCTCTGAGCTGATGATGCACGGCCCATGTGGAGATGCTAATTTAAAGGCTTCCTGTATGAAGGCTAGCAAGTGTAGCAAGAATTTTCCCAAAAAATACAATCCCAAAACATATTTTGATGACAACGGGCATGTACATTATCAAAGAAGATAAGCAAGTGTGTCTACCACAAGACATCAGTTTAAATTGGATATGTAGTTCCGTATAATCGTGACTTGCTTCTAGCATTTGAAGCTCATATCAATGTTGAATATTGTGGGTAGAGTATGCTAATAAAGTACTTATTCAAGTACATATATAAGGGCACAGACAGAGTGTTTTCCCGCGTATGTAGGCCTATTGGAAGTTCGTCAGTTGAAACAGAACCTTCTCAACAAGTGGTAGATGAAATTCAAAATTATATAGAAGGTCATTTCGTCTGCACTCATGAAGCATATTGGAGGATTTTTAAATTTGATATTCATCATAGAGAACCAACAGTACAGACCTTATCAGTTCATTTGGAGGATATGTAACGGGTAACTTTCAGAGATAGAGATAGAATAGAATCGGTAGTTAACTTACCTGGGAAGAAGAATACAACATTAACCTAATGGTTTGCATATAACGCATCTAATGAAAATGGCAGGCATCTAACATATTTAGACTTTCCATCAGAGTTTGTGTGGTATGGTGATAGCAAGACCTGGTCACCACGACGAAACTGCAGATCATCGATTGGACATTTAGCGTATGTGCATCCAACTTCAGGAGAATTGTTTTTCTTACAAATGTTGCTATGCCATCAAAAGGGTTGCAGATACTTTAAGGAGGTTCAAACCGTCGTACATGTTTTATACCCAACTTATAGAGCTGCATGCGAAGCAATGGGCCTCCTAGGTGATGACAGAGAATGGGAGATTGCACTTGAAGAAGCATGTGTCAGTGCAACATCACCAGAGCTAAGGTCTCTTTTTTCTCACATACTTCTTCATTGTGACGTTGCAGACCCGTGTAAACTTTGGACAAAGTTTTGGAAAGAAATGGGTCACGACATACCTGAAAGAGTGTCAGATACAGTGCAAATTACTAACTACCATCTCAACGATGATGCAAAGCAAGGTCACATACTGTATGAAATAGAGATCATTCTCAGCAACTGTGGGAAGTCGTTACAAAATTTTGGTCTTCCATTACCTCCTCAAGACTTGCTAGCCCAGCTAAACAATAGGCTGCTTATGGAAGAGAGGAATTATAATCGAGTCGCCTTAATGCATGGGAAGAATGAATCAATTCCAAGACTAAACAACGAACAGAGGATAATATATGATCTCATCATAGATGCTAACGCAAATAATCGGCAGGAACTTTTATTTGTTTAGGGTCATGGCGGAACTGGAAAAACATTCCTTTGGAAGACCCTCATTAGTGCTTTGCGGTCAGAAGGAAAAATCATTCTGGCGGTCGCATCTTCAGGTATTGCTTCATTGCTTTTGCCATCAGGACGCACTGCACATTCCAGATTTAAACTCCCCCTTGAATTAACTGAGGAGTCTTTATGTAGAATTACCAAGAACACTCAGCTTGGAAAGTTGTTAATTGACACCAATCTTATAATCTGGGACGAAGCCCCTATGAATGACCGAAGGTGTTTTGAAGTGCTTGACAGAACTCTTAGAGACATACTAAATGCGCCATTTTCTTTGTTCGGAGGTAAGTCAGTTTTGTTAGGTGGAGACTTTTGCCAAACACTGCCCGTGAAGAAAGGAGCCTCAAAGATGGAAGTGATATCATCCTGCATTTCTGAATCTGAATTGTGGTCGTCTTTTAAAGTCTTCACCTTGAAAGAAAATATGAGGCTTGCAAGACCAGACATTAGTCTAGAAGAACGGAGTTTGGTAAACTCCTTTGCTTCATGGCTGCTTGATATTGGCGACGGAAAAATTGGTGAAGCTGATGAAAAAGATCTTGAAAATACATCATGGATCGATATTCCTCCACAGTATTGTGTACCACCTGATGAACAAGGTTTATCAAATCTCATTGATTTCATTTATGATCAAAGTACTCTTCATACGCCTTATGTAACAACTCTCCAACAGAAAGCGATAATATGTCCTAAGAACGAAACCGCAGACATCATAAACTCAAAAGTTCTTGACATGGTATCTGGCAAAAGCACAACGTATATAAGCAATGATGAAACGACATCAACTGGAAGTGATGGAGCAAAAACGGAGATGTTGTACCCATTGGAACATTTAAACACCCTTAAGTTACCAGGATTTCCTCCAATGAGCTCAAGCTCAAAGTTGGCGCACCAGTGATGCTCCTAAGAAATGTAAATCTCGCAGGCGGGCTATGTAATGGAACAAGGATGATTGTGACACAGTTGATGACAAAACTAATTGAAGTGCAGATCATCACGGGAACAAGAGTCGGAGAGAAAGTGTTTATACACCGAATTTCACTAAACCACAAAGATCCCAATCTTCCTTTCATCTTCAAACGAAGACAATTTCCAATAAAGCTTTGTTATGCAATGACAATCAACAAAAGCCAAGGACAGTCTCTAAACAAGATTGGTGTTTACCTTCCTCAGTCCACTTTCGGTCATGGTCAACTATATGTTGCATTATCAAGAGCTACAACCCCCCATGGCTTAAAATTTTTGATTGAACCTGAGGAAAACCAGTCCCTAAATACTACAAAAAACATAGTGTATAAAGATTTTTTACAAAAAATCCATGGCGTACCGCCATGTGAATAAATTTTTATGAACATTTTCTTTTTTTTGTTTTTTGCAGCTAAATTTTAAAAAGTGTCATACAAAAAAAATTACATTCCTTTGTTATTGTTAATGTTCACTATCCTATATGACTATCGCTTTCGTTGCAAAACTTTTTCCACTATATAGTTTATAGTGTAAGAAAATTTATAATTTCTTTTGTTTAGGTCAACTACTTAAATGGAACTAGCTTCGATTGCTCAACTTACTCCAAACTCGGCAAACAAGATACTGGAAGCAAAAGTTTATAGAAAATGGGTTGGAAAATCTCCACCGGAAATGACTCCATATGCATTTTGCTGTATTTTCCTTGACCGAGAGGTACGAATACGTATACTTTATTTACAAATGTTATTTACCTACACTACACATGCATGATAGTAAACATTTATGTACAGGGTAATGCCATACAAGCCAACATGAATTTGAGAGACCTCGACTACTTCAATTCAAAACTATAAATGGGCGCAGCTTACAGGATATCTAATTTCATCTGTGAGGCTACCAGTCGCTATCAACAAACTCTTGAAAATCCAGTTAGTCTGCGATTTGGTAAATACACATCTTTTGACACAATACCGGCAACAACATTTCCACATCGCTATTTTTGATTCACTTCATACAATCAGCTAGAATCAAAACTGCCAAAGGTTGACAGCAACTCAAAACCCCAGTATCCGGTTCTAACAGGTACCATTTTCTTTTTACCTTTTACATAACACTTTGTTCTAAAAAGTATAGATTCTTAGTAAAAGCCAGTAATAGTAATACACAATGACTTTTCAAAAAAGGGGATACATCACAAAACAACAAAACACAAAACCAACTTAAAAACCATCTTATTGTATCATACAAAGTACCAAACAGGTACTTAAAACACGTCTTACTTTAATGATTTACACAGCTTCTACACAAATAGCTTATTATAACACTTAGCATAAGCTGAAGTTACAGCCAGCAGCCACACACATAGTGCGACTTTTATTCAGAACAAACGAAATCCAGATGTGCATAGACAACAACACAGTTATTCTGGACCGACATAACACAAAACATTAACCAACCCTAGGTCCTCTGAGCTTTGCAATGAAAGCGTTCTTTTCATATACCTTATTCTGAGCCTCCCTAGCCATCAACAGCAAACGAGAAGCCTTCTCCATATCGTCAAGTTGCATCCGCCTCATGATTTCGATAGCTTCAACAACTTCATCAGAACTATCACGCATTTCAAGCTCATTGATATATCCATCCCTTATCTTCACAACCTGTCTTAGCTCACTAGATAACCTACGATAATCGTACATTTTCTTAGAATCCTCAGCAACCTCCCTCCTGAATAACACCAATAGCTGATCTCTTATGTCACGAGAATCAGCAGCACGAGCTAACTCTTGAAACAACGGCATATTTGTGTTAGCCATTTTCACCTAAAAAAAGGTGTCTCACTAAGAGATATTGTCATCACTCAAACTTATCATTAGACACATTTATATAAAAGCTCAAATCAGTCTTTTGTCAAAAGAGTTACACGTAATGGACTTTAAAATTTACAAGAAGCATTCCACTTCCACATGCTCAATGAAGTACTGACACAAACCAAAGTGCAACACAGGTGGGCACATCGAATTTTGTATTAAAAAAAGTAAAAAATGTCACAAAAAGACTAAACCAAGTAAATAAACATCAACCACCTAGCTAACAACCCAAGTATATATATGAAAACATATCTATCATCTTTTTTTGGCAGATTATATAGGATGCATAACATCAGTCAGCGGTATCAGCGACTTTGGAGACCTGATATGTGTTTAATTACACATACCATTTTCCATTTAAAACGAACTTAAAAGAATAAAAACATACCAAAAATGCATTGTATTTGTATGTTTGCATTTGTATTGTGCAGGAAATGGATATCTTACAAAAAGACGGAAAACCAAGCAAAAAGCAACAAAACCAGTCACGGGATGGAAAAGTGTGTGAAGGCGAAGCCCAAT
>BQNB010119932.1:0-20727 GCA_026074375.1 Tanacetum coccineum
TAATGAGCTTGAGCATCGGTCATAGTCTTGCTCGCATAGTGTATAGGCTGAAAATGTTTGGTCTTACGTTGCCCCAGGACTGCACGTACCAGAAAATCACTAGCATCACACATAATTTCAAATGGTAGGTCCCAATCGGGGGCAACTAAAATTGGAGCTTCAGTTAATTTCTTCTTAAGAATTTCAAATGCTTCAATACATTCTTTCTAGAAGATAAACGAGGTTTCTTTTTCTAAGAGATGGGTTATTAGCCGGGCGATTTTAGAGAAATCTTGAATAAATCGATGATAAAACCTGGCGTGACCTAAAAAACTTCGAACACCTTTAACGGTAGTTGGATGAGGTAGCTTTGCTATTACATCAACTTTAGCTCTATCAACCTTAATATCATTTTAAGAGAACTTATGGATGAGGACAATGCCCTCTTTAATCATGAAATGGCACTTCTCCCAATTTAGAACTAGGTTAGTGTCTTCGCACCGTTTGAGCATTTTGTCTAAATGGGAGAGGCAAGAAGAGAAAGAATCCCCAAAAACTGAGAAATCATCCATGAAGACCTCCATTGTTTCCTTAATCATGTTGTAGAAAATAGCTCATGCACCTTCAGAATGTGCCTGGAGCATTATATAAGCAGAAAGGCATACGTTGGTAGGCAAACGTCCCATAAGGGAAAGTGAAGGTGGTCTTCTCTTGGTCTTGCGGGTCAATAGGAATCTGAAAGTATCTGGAAAATCCATATAAAAAGCAATAGTATTCGTTCCCTGCTAAACGTTCAAGCATCTGGTCTATGAATGGTAATGGGAAATGGTCTTTACGAGTAGCATCATTAAGCTTTCAGTAATCAATACAAACACGCCATCCGGTGACTAGCCTTGTTGGAATCAACTCATTATCTTCATTCGTCACAATGGTCATACCTCCCTTTTTGGCACACAATGAACGACGCTTACCCACGGACTATCGAAAATAGGGTAAATCAATTCGGCATCAAGGAGTTTTATTAACTTCCTTTTTGATCACCTCATGAATTTTTGGGTTGACCCTTCTTTGATGTTGGACTGCCGGTTTAATGTCATCCTCCATTAATATTTTGTAAGTACAAAATTGAGGGTCAATGCCCTTAATGTCGGAGATTTTCCAAGCGATGGCACGCTTGTGTGACTTTAGAACCTTTAGAAGGTGGGCCATTTCATCCTCTTTTAAGTTTTTAGTAATTATGACGGGTAATTTATTAGTATCTTCCAAAAATGCATATTCAAGATGAGAAGGTAAATCCTTGAGCTCAAGCTCTGGAGGATCATCAATAAAAGATTTTATTATTTTAAGTTCCTCAAAATTAAGTTCTTTCGGAGGGAGAGGAGATGATGGATCATCATTTAATAACTTTTCAAGTAGAATAACGTCTCCCTCTGGATCAAAGTCGGCATCATCAATTCCTGGTGGATTTGTATCACTTGTAAGACAAGCTTCAATCTCTTCCAAAATGAAGTCACCTCCCTCAAAAGGAGTGAGAGAGGGTGAAGAAGTAGTAATGATAGGATCTGAAGACGGAGTGGGATTGCCACTCTTAGAACTATCTGAAAATCTGAGCACCTCTTAAGCATACTCCTCACATGTAACGTCAATGACATCAATTCGATTAACCAATTCATCATCATATCTATAGGAGTATCTCGAAGTATGCCCGAAATTAAACGTTATGGCTTCATCATTGACTCGAAGAGTTAGCTCTTCGCTGTGTACATTGATTAATGCTCGTACCATCCTTAAGAAAGGCCTCTCGAGAATGAGGGGAACCCGAGGATCGACATCATAATCAACTACAACAAAATCAGCTGGAAAATGAAACTTTCCTACTTTCACAAAGACATCTTTGGCAACACCAACCGGATAAGAAACCAATCGGTTTGCGAGCTCGAGAGTCATGCGAGTAAGAGTAAGTTCCAGGAGAGAAAGATTCTTCCATACGGAAAGAGCCATTAAGTTGATGCTAGCGCCAAGATCGGCTAAGGCTAGGCACTCATCTAGCTCCGGAAAATCACATGGTATAAGGAACTTGCCGAGGTCTCCAAGTTTTTCAGGCAACTTTTTAAGGAGCACTGCCGAACAATTCTCATTTAATAGAGTATTTGCCAATTTAAATAATTTCTCTTTATTACTAAGGAGACTCTTAAACGTAGAAGTGAACTTAGGCATTTGAAGAAGAGCATCCGCAAAGCTAAGGTTAAAATGTAATCTTTAAAAGATTTAAAGGAACTTCAACATTTGATTATTAGCTTTTATTCGGAGCGTTTGGTCGTTAAGCCTTGAAGGATAAGGTATCGACGGTTTAGGATTAGGCTTTGGAATTTGAACTTGGACAATAGGAGGTTGGACGTATGCGGTACTTCCTGAACTTGTAGTTTTCACCTTGTCCTTTGTCGCCTCTGGTTCACGTTCTACTTCATTTGGAAGAGGAGAAGAAGTAGGTGGAATCGTAGGTCCATCATAAGATACACCACTTCGGGTTAATGACTTTCAAGTCACCTCTCGGGTTAGCAATGGTATTACTAGAAAGTGATCCCGAACCCGAGGTACTTTGCATTTGAAAAAAAACTGCTCATCATGTTCTTTATATCATTCTTTAATTCATTGCTCTGATTCCTCATCGTAGTCTTGTTGGGAATTAAGAGATTCTACAAAGTTTATACTGCTGGTTCAACTTTGTACTGCCAAGCTTAAATAGTTTATACTGCTCAAATTATAACTACCAGTACTAACTGGTTAGTACTGCTAGAGTAAAAGTTAGTACTTCTAGTACTAACTTAATACTGCTGAAGAGAAGTTAACACTGCTACATGAAGATTAGGACTGATGAAGAGTTAAACGCGTTTTGTGATATGTATAGACTTATTCTGTGTATATCTTATATAGTTAGAAGATATGTTAATATCTTGTAAAAGTTTAGAAGATTTGTAGTTATCTTGTAAAGGACTCCTTTGTGTATAAAAGGAGATCCTAGGTTATGGTTTTAGAAACACGTCATATCACATCACATCATATCAGTCTTTCATAGTATTCATAGCTTTAAGGTTGTAAACCCTAACACTGTAAAAGAGTGTTCGTATTAATATATTGAAGCATATTGTTTTGGTTGTATTTCTGTGTCTCAAACATACTTTTTCTTTATTCTTCTTAGTGGTATAAACTAGATTTCGCATAGTTTATATCAGACACTCAAAGTTTCAGTCTTAGTGCCTTTGGATTTATCCAAGGATACTAAACCTTACATCAAGCTTAGGAGTTCAAGATCCTTTCACCAGGACCATCAAGTGGTATCAGAGCTTATGCTAAAGCTTTGAATAAGAAGAAACAAATAATACATACCAGATCTATTTCTCAGTGATAAGATGGAGGCCAGAACTACTTCTACAACTCTGACTGCAAGCCTCCATATTCTCAACCCAGGGGAATATGATCTCTAGTTAATGAGAATAGAAGAATACTTTCTTATGACTGATTACTCCCTTTGGGAAGTAATTCTGAATGGTAACAAAGTGCTAAAGAGACAAGTTAGAGAAACTGAGCAGATATATGAACCTACTACTGCGGAAGAAAAGCAGGACAAAAGAAATGAGATGAAAGCTAGAGGAACTCTGTTGATGGCACTCCCAAATAAGGATCAACTGAAGTTTCATTCATATAAAGATGCAAAATTGCTCATGGAAGCCATTGAAAAGAGGTATGGAGGAAACAAGGAATCCAAGAAAGTTCAGAGAACACTACTCAAGCAACAATATAAGAACTTTGCAGGATCAAGTTCAGAAACAATGGATCAAACTTTTGATAGGTTACAAAAACTTATTAGTCAGTTGGAGATTTAAGGTGAGGTTATTGCATAAGAGGACATGAATTTAAAACTATTAAGAAGTCTTCCATATGAATGGAAGACTCATGCTTTGATCTGGAGGAACAAAGAGGAAATAGAGACCATCAGTTTGGATGATTTGTACAACAACTTGAAGATATATGAACCTGAACTTACAAGATCATCAAGTACAAGCCAAAATCTACAAAATGTGGCTTTTGTGTCATCCAACAGCACTAACAGCAATAGCAGCACAAATGAAGCAGATAACACTACTTATGGAGTTAGTGTTGCTCATACTCAAAGTAATCTTGTTAACTCTCTATCTGTAGATAACCTTAGTGATGCTGTGATATTTGCTTTCCTAGCAAGTCAGCCCAATTCTCCTCAAATTGCAAGAGAGGATCTTGAACAAATTGATCCTGATGACCTAGAAGAAATGGATTTACATTGGGAGATGGCTATGCTAACAATCAGAGCTAGAAGGTTGATCAAGAGAACAGGCAGGAAGTTGGATATAAATGGTCAAAGAATTGGATTTGACAAGTCAAAAGTGGAGTGCTACAATTGTCATAAAAATGGTCACTTTGCAAGAGAATGTAGAGCTCTAAGGAATCATGAGAACAGATGAAGAGAGAATGGTAGAAGAACTGTCACAGTGGAAACTCCCACTGAAAATGCCTTGATTGCTCAAGATAAAATTGGAGGATATGATTGGAGCTACCAAGCTGAAGAAGAGCATCCTACAAACTTTGCATTGATAGCATATACATCTTCAGGAAGTTCTTCCAATTCAGATTTTGAGGTAGATTCTTGTTCTAAAACATGTGTAAAAGCTTATGCTATTCTCAAAGAACAATATGACAGTTTGAATTCTGATTACAATAAGTTTTAATTTAATTTAGTATCTTATAAATCAAGTTTAGAGTCAGTAGAAGCTAGACTAACTCACTATAAGAAAAATGAGGTTGTATATGCAGAAAGCATTAATGTTTTAAAACTTGAAGTTAGACTAAGAGATAATGCCTTAGTTGAATACAAAAAGAAATTGGAAAAAGCTATAAAAGAGAGAGATGAGTTAAAACTAACATTAGAGAAGTTTCAAAATTCATTTAAATCTTTGAATAATTTGCTGGAAAGTCAAGTTAGTGACAAGTTTAAAACTAGACTAGGATATAATGCAGCTTCTTCTACTGCAGCTTCTCCTGCAGTAGAAAGTTTTGTGAATTCATCTGAAATGTTAGAAAATCAGGAGTATAATAAGTCTAAATTGTTAGAGAATAAATATGGCCCAAGCCCGGCTTGTGGGTTGGGTCCATTAGGGTTTTCTTATCTCTTGTAATCTATAAATAGCGGCTGAATAATAAATCATAACCTACGGGGTTTTCATTGTCTTACATGGTATTGGAGCAGGTCTGATCCTCAAACAGAGGTGGCTAAGTTGAGCCGCCTCCCTAAGCCACCCCGTCAAACCCTAACCCTACCTCAATCAAACACACATCTCGATGACTTTGAAGACAATGATATTAATTAGCAACCCCAATGATGTGGCACTTGTTTTGGAGTTGTTATGGTGACATGAAGTTATGTTTGATCGGCTCATCAAATAGTTGTTGTTTTGATTTTTTTTAATGTCGAATCCAGGGTATTAATTCCCGAGACGACTTTTGTTGGTGTCGAATCTAGGGTATAAGTCTTGAGATGACTTTCGTCGAATCTAAGGTATCAAGTCTCGAGACGACTTTTGTCGAATCTAAGGTATAAGTCCCGAGACGACTTTTGGTTTTCGGTAGATAGATACAGGTTGAGTCTGCCATCTTTGACAAATAGATATACCTTGAGTCTGCCGTGTTAAGCAGATAGATACAGGTTGAGTCTGCCATCTTCGACAGATAGATATACCTTAAGTCTGCATGAATAATTTTTATTTCTTAGTTTTTTTTCCAGTCTGAGCTTTCGCGATTTCGCCGCTCAGACTATGGGGGAGTGTTAGAGAATAAATATGGCCCAAGCCCGGCTTGTGGGTTGGGTCCATTAGGGTTTGCTTATCTCTTGTAATCTATAAACAGTGGCTGAATAATAAATCAAAACCTATGGGGTTTTCATTGTCTTACACAAATCTGATATCATTCAGTTCCCTGACCTTATACAGGGAATTTCATTCCCTCCATACCTGATCTAATGTTTATGGATGGAATAGTTGAAAGTGAGAATATGGATGTTATTACTGTTGTTACACCTAGTAATCTTAAGAAAGTTGAGTCAAATCATGAGTCTGCTAATGTAAAAAATAATGGTGATGCAGTAGAACCTAAAACTGTTAGGAAGAACAGCTTTAGACCTCCAGTCATTGAGGATTGGAATTCTAATGATGATAGTGAGGTAGAATTTATAGTTAAGGATAAAACTGTTAGAACTAGCACTGAAAAGATAAAAAAATTTAAGTCTGCTAGGGAAACAGTAGATAAGGTAGAAACATCCAAACAAAACAAACACTATCCAAGAGGGAACCAAAGAAACTGGAACAATCTTATGTCCCAAAGACTAGGAAGTGACTTTAAAAAGATAAATAAAGCTTGTTTTTTTGTGGTAGTTTTGAGCATCTTCATTATGTGTGTGATAAAAAGGTTATAAAACCAGTGTGGAACAACTCAAGTAGGGTGAATCACAAGTACTTTGCTAATAAAATGACTCACCCTTACCCTAATAGAATATTTGTTCCACAAGCAGTATTAACCAGGTCTGGTAAAATTAATACTACCGGTGCAAGTGTTAATACTGCTGTCAGACCAGTTAATACTGCTGGCTCAAAACCAACTGTGAATCATCCTAGACTAATATCAAATGCTTACAAAAAGGGATATTCACAAGTCACAAGGCCATTTAACAAGTATTTAGCAAACAAAAATAGTATTTTTAATAAAAAGGTTAATACTGTCAGGGTAAAAGATACTACTGCTAGGGATAGAGTAGTAGTAAGTGAAAATAAGAAAAAAGGGGTTAATGTTGTTAAGGCCTCGGTATGCTGGGTTTGGAAAGCCAAAAATAGTAGTGCATCAAATACTTTTAAGAAATATTCTTACATTGATGCACGAGACAGATCCAAGTCTATAATGGCTTGGATCCCCAAAAGAGCTTAATTCTCTTATTTTATATGCCGGGCAACCCACATCAGAAAGAGTACAAGGAAAAAGAAGTATTTGACAGTGGTTGTTCTAGGCACATGATTGGAAACAAATGCTATCTTACTGAGTATGAAGATTATGATGGTGGATTTGTTTCCTTTGGAGATGGTTAAGGTAGAATTTCTGGAAAAGGTAAAATCAAAACAGGAACATTGGATTTTGATAATGTGTATTTTTGTAAGGAGCTTAAGTATAACTTGTTCAGTGTGTCACAAATTTGTGACAAAAAGAATAATGTTCTTTTTACTGACACTGAATGTCTTTTCTTATCTCTTGACTTTAAGCTATTTGATGAAAGTCAAGTCTTGCTGAGAGTTCCAAGAAATGATAACATTTACAATGTTGACCTAAAGAGTGTTGTTCCCACTAAAGGTTTAACTTATCTCTTTGCTAAGGCCATAATTAATGAATCCAATTTATGGCATAAGAGGCTTGGGCACATTAACTTTAAAAATATTAACAAACTGGTTAAGGGAAACCTTGTAAGAGGTTTACCCTTAAAGATTTTTAAAAATGATCATTCTTGTGTTGCTTGTCAGAAAGGAAAGCAACACAAAGCCTCCTGTAAGACCAAACTTGTGAACTCAATCAGCAAACCCTTACATATGCTTTACATGGATCTATTTGGTCCTACAAATGTTAAGAGTTTAATGAAAAAGTCTTATTGCCTAGTTGTCATAGATTTTCTTGGGTATTCTTTTTGGCCACTAAGGATGAAACTAGTGGGATATTAAAGACATTCATAACAAAAATAGAAAATCAACTATACCACAAACTAAAAGTTATCAAAAGTGACAATGAAACTGAGTTCAGGGCTGAAGCAGTTAATACTGCTTGCTATGTGCTAAATAGGGTCTTAGTCATTAAGCCTCATACCAAGACACCTTATGAACTTATTCGTGGAAGAACCCCATTGATAGACTTCATGAAACCTTTTGGGTGTCCTGTTACCATCTTAAATACCAGGGATCATCTAGGCAAGTTTGATGGAAAAGCTGATGAGGGATTTTTTGTTGGGTACTCTGTGGTTTGCAAGGCTATGAGAGTATTTAACGAGAGGACCAGGATAGTTGAAGAGTCCTTAAACATTAGATTTCTTGAAAATGCACCTAATGTGACAGGAAATGGACCAGACTAGCTTTTTGATGTTGATTCTTTGACAATATCTATGAACTATGTGCCAGTTGTTGCAGGAAATCAAACTAATGGTATTGTAGGAACTAGAGATAATATTGTTGTAGGTCAAGCTAAAAAGAAGACAGAACCTGAACAAGAGTACATCCTAATACCTTTTTGCACAACTAATCCATTAATCTCTCAAGGTCCTAAGGACAGTGAAGAAGATGTTGGTATGAAGCCTGCAGAAGTGAATGAAAGTGGAGCTTCTGATAAAGGTGAGGAGGATGAACAAGACACAAGAAGTAAGTTTGAAAGGCTACTTCAACAGGAAAAGCAGACTAACAGTACTAATAGTTTTAATACTGTTGGTCCACCTGTTAGTGCTGCTGGACCATCTTTTACTAATGATGATCCATCATTACCAGTTAATGCTCCTGAAGCTTCTAATGCATTTGAGGATCATTTATTTGAATGATTTTCTCCTTTTAAAAATGCATTTGCTCTTCCACATGTTCCAAATGTGTTTTCAATAGATGATACTGGAATTTTTGGTAATGCTTATGATGATGAAGATGTGGGTGCAGAAGCTGACCTCAACAACTTGGAAACAGCCATAAATGTTAGTCTTATTCCCACAACCAGAATTAATAAGGATCGTCCTAAAGACCAGATCATTGGAGACTTAAATTTAGCTATTCAAACAAGGAGAATGACCAAGGTTTCTAATGAACATACTATGGTTAGTTACATTAATAAGCAGAGGAGAACAAATCACAAAGATTATCAAAACTGCTTATTTTCCTGTTTTCTCTCTCAAAAAGAACCCAAGAAGATGATTCAAGCTTTGGTAGATCCAAGCTGGGTAGATGCAATGCAAGAGGAGCTTTTGTAATTTATACTTCAAAAGGTTTGGACTCTGGTGGATTTGCCTAATGGCAAGAAGCTGACCTCAATAAGAAAGATAAGAGAGGAATTGTAGTCTTTAGAAATAAGAAAGATAAGAGAGGAATTATAGTCAGAAACAAAGCAAGACTGGTTGTACAAGGTTATACCCAAGAAGAATGAATTGATTATGATGAGGTTTTTGCTCCTGTTGCTAGGATAGAAGCAATCAGGTTATTTTTGGCCTATGCATCATTTATGTGGTTTATTGTGTACCAGATAGATGTTTCTATTTGGGAAGATAGAAAGAGGATGGGTTATGTTTGTCAACCTCCTGGTTTTAAAGATCCAACCTTTCCAGATAAAGTCTACAAGGTAGAAAAGGCTCTCTATAGACTACATCAGGCACCAAGAGCATGGTATGAGACATTGTTAACTTATTTGTTGGACAATGGTTTTCACAAGGGTCAAACTGACAAAACATTGTTCATTAAAAGAAAAAAAGATAATATTCTGCTATTGGTTTTATGTTGATGATTCATCTTTGGATCAACCAAGAAAGAGTTGAGTATCGAGTTTGAAAGGCTAATGCATGATAAGTTTAAAATGAGTTATATGGGAGAACTTACTTTCTTTTTAGGACTTCAGGTTCAACAAAAAAGTAATGGAATCTTTATTAGCCAAGATAAATATGTGGCTGAGATTTTGAAAAAGTTTGATTTTGCTATAGTAACTCATTAAAGACAGGCAAGAACTCCTACTCGAAGCCTAATATAAAGCATTAATCACGGATGAAGTGGACAGTAGATGTAAGATGTTCATTTATACAGATCAATGATTGGTTCATTGATGTACTTAACAGCTTCTAGGCCTGACATCACATTTGCTGTTTGTGTTTGTGCAAGGTTCCAAGTTACTCCAAAGACTTCACATCTTCATGCTGTGAAGAGAATTTTTAGATATTTAAAAGGTCAACCTAAATTGGGCTTTTGGTATCTTAAAGATTTCCCATTTGCACTGGAAGCTCTTTTTCCATGATTGTGATTATGCTGGAGATAGCCTTGACAGAAAATAAACAACAGTGAGGTTGTTCAATTTCTTGGCAAAAGGTTATATTTTAATGGCCAACGTAAGAAGCAGACAATATGTTGCTAATAAACAACTGAAGTAGAGTATGTTGCTGATGCTCAACTGCTATGGACAAGTGTTAGGAGCAATATCAGATGCTGGACTATGGGTTTCAACTTCTTGAACACAAGATTTACATTGGGCAGTGAAAGCACCATTTGTATTGTAAAGAAAATCCTGTGTTTCATCTAAAACTAAAGCACTTTGAAATAGGTACATTTCATCAGAGATTCTTATGAAGAAGAAGTTGATTCAAGTGTCAAGACTTTAACAGTACCAAAAATGTTTACAGATCTCTCTCACAATGGGCATTTGATGTTAGTTAGCAAGGTTTAACTTTCTGATTGCTAGCATTAGATTACTCAATCTCTAAAGTATTTCTTGAGGGGAGGATTAACATTTCTTAACTTTTATTCATGGGTGATACATAAATATGGATCCTCATTAATTCTTACATGTCTATCTAGTCTTTTCTAGTGTGCTTGTGGTGAATAGAGGCATGTTGGTTTTATAATTATTGATGACAAAGTTTAAAAATGTTAAGGCAAATTGTTAATACTGCTACTTATAATTAGTACATGTAGGAAAAAGAGGTCGGACACTAAGGTACCTCAGTATGGTGGTTCCCCCTTTAAGGTTTGGTTAATAAGGCTGTCCATAAGGAGTTAGGTGACAGAATAGAAAGGGCTACCACTACTGCTTCTAGCTTAGAAGCAGAGCAAGACAGTGGTAACGTAAATTAAGACCCAATCCATGGCAACACTTAATGAGTTAAGTCCTTAGGGAATTGGTTTAGTTAGTAGTTCTAGGTGCCAAGATACCTATCATTGCGGGGATGCAATATGCTCAAACTAGGTTTGGGACTGCATCTATAAAGTCCAATGACCACACCGTCTTCCAAAAGTAATACACTTGGAAGTAGGGGAGGAACAGTATGAAACTAATGGAATTGATGGTATATTATACAAACTATCTGAATGGTGAGAAAAAGATAAAGAGAGGATGTGTGTTTTATTAAAAATAGAAAGAGTGATGGTGAGGATAAAGAAATGAGAGATGTTGTTAGCTGAAAAACGTGTGTGAGATTATTTTTGGAATGAAATTGAGGTGATTACTGGTGCTTTAATGTTAATACTGTTCAGCTTCAACTTAATGCTGCTAAGCTTAAGTTAATGTTGTTAGGCTTAAATTACAGTTGCCAATATTTGTTAATGCTGCTGAGTATACACTTACTTCTATTAGGCATAAGTTAATGCTGCCAGGCATAACTTACTACTGTTAGGTTAGTTAATACTATTAGGCTTAACTTAATGCTATTGGTTTAAGTTAATGTTGTTGAGGGTACTTTACATAGATAGATCGTTTGACTCAATTAAAGGTTTTTATCACTTACCATAATCGATTTCATACATTCAAATACTCTCTACACCTAAACCCTAAATCAATTTCATCGTTGTTCATCATATCCCATCACAATGTCTGACACATAAGTTTGTTTAAAACACATAATTTTGGTTGAGGTTTTAGGGAAAGCCTGCATGAAAGTGAAGATTTAAGAGATTATTGATTTTCTGAATGTGAATCCAATTAGATATACACTTACTGTTAACCCTATGATCTACACATCATGTATTCAACTGTTTTGGGATTCTGCTAAGCTTAAAACAGTTAAGGGGAAGTTCAGATACAAGTCCTAGTTGACGGGAAGAAGATTATAGTTAATGAAGCATCTATTAGACATGATCTTAAGCTAGAAGACGCTGAGGGTACTGCATGTCTACCCAATGCTACTATTTTTGAAGATTTGACAAGAATAGGGTATGAAAAAGTTTCTCAAAAGTTTACTTTTTATAAAGCTTTCTTTTCACCACAATGGAAGTTCTTAATTCATACCATTCTCAATGCCTTTGTGCTAAGACTACTGCTTGGAATGAATTTAGCAGTACAATGGCATCTGCAATAATCTGTCTTGCTAATAATCTATCTTGCTAATAATCAGAAATTTAATTTTTCCAAGTACATATTTGACAGCATGGTAAAGAACTTAGAAAATGTAAATAAGTTCTGGATGTACCTAAGATTTGATCAAGTCTTTGTGAACCAACAGTTAGGAGACATGTCTAAACATAAGAAGACTTTTGTTAACCCTTCTCTTACTAAGAAACTATTTGGGAACATGAAGAGGGAAGGAACTAGATTTTCTAGGAGGGTTAAACTTTTTTGTACTATGATGGTTCAAGCTTTTTAAAGAAGTGGGTGAGGATTAGACCATCTAACTAATTCTAATCAAATACCTATTATTGATCAACCATCTACATCCTCTAAACACAAGAAGAAACAAAAGTCTAAGAGGAAACAGAAGAAGGAAGCAGAGGTTCCTCAAGATGAGACACACCATAAGGAAAGTATACCTATAACTTCTAATGATCCACTACCCAGTGGTGAGGATAGAATGCAACTAACTGAATTGATGATTTTATGTACCAACTTACAAGAACAGGTTCTTGATTTAGAAAAGGCCAAGTCTGATCAAGCTATTGAATTACCAGCCTCAAGGAAGGTTGGTGCTGCTAGAAGGGTTGAATCCTCTGAGGATAAAGATAGTTTGGGTGATCAAGAAGATCCATCCAAACAGGGGAGGAACATAGCAGATATTGACCAAGATGTAAATGTCACATTGATTGATGAAACTCAAAGGAAGTTGAATGATGAATACATGTTTGGAGTAATGATCTTTATGACGAGGAGGTAATTGTTAAAGATACTACTGCTCCTATAATTCCAATTACAACTGCTGAGGTAGTTACAACTATTAGTGCTCCAACAACTACCATTGAGGAGTTGACTTTAGCTCAAACCTTGATAGAAATCAAAGAAGCCTAAGCCCCATGACAATCACAACTGTTACAACTGCTGATACTTCAGTTACTACTACTTCTATAACAAGACCAAAGGCAAAGGGACTTGTTTTCCATGATCAGGAAGAGCAGGTATTTGTGTCTAAACCAACAGTTTCTTCAACTCAGCCCTCAATCAAAGAAAAAGGTAAGGAAATAATGATTGAGACTGAAAGACCCTTGAAAAAGAAAGATCAAGTTGCTGCCGATGAAGAGCTTACTAGACAATTGGATGCTAAAATGCAAGCAGAGATAGCAGAAGAAGAGAAGATTAGAAGGAAAAAAGGAAAGAAGAAGAAATCCAACATACTTTGATGAATCCATGGGAATACACAAGCTATGATGGAGGCTGATAGATTGCTAGCTGAAAGACTCCAAACAAGAGAAAGAGAGGAGTTGACAGATGAAGAGAAGGCAAAATTATTTGTGGAACTCTTGGAGAAGAGAAGAAAACATTTTGCTGCTTTAAGAGCACAAGAAAAGAGAAACATGCACCTATAAAAGCACAAGAGAGAATTGGCTTAAAAATGATTACATATCTAAAAAATATGGGTAGATACAAATACTCTCAGCTGAAGGGAAAAACTTATGAGGAGATTCAAAGTTATTTGATGTGGAGATGAAAAGAGTAAACTTATTCATTCCTATGGATTCAGATGTGGAAAGCTCAAAGAAAGATAGAACTGATAAAGAGCAAGAAAGCAATTCTAAAAGAGTAGTGCTGCCTTGATATGATGTGGTCTAAGAATACTGGGAAGGTAGATGAGTAGGTAGAAACTGAAAAGGATGATGATCTTAAGGAGGAAGAGATGAAAAAGCACACAGAGATAGTCAGAGATGATGATATAGCAATTGATGTTATACCACTAGCTAGCAAACCTCTAGTGATTATTGAATACAATATTATTAAAGAAGGTATAATTAGACACTTCCAGTTGATAAGAGCAGATGGAAGCTCAAAGAGGTATTCTTCAATGATTAAGTTGCTTCAGGGTATTGACAGGGAAGACTTACAAACCCTTTGGAAGTTGGTCAAAGCAAAGCATGGTGATACAAGCCTAGAAGATGAATATGAAAGAGTGTTATACGGAGATTTAAAAGTGATGTTTGAACCTGACAGAAAGAGTGAAGTATGGAGAAGTCTACAGGGATATAAAGTGATTATATAGAAATTGTTTGATTCCTGGAAGTACACTTTGTAAGGTTTCATAACAAACCCATAATTTTTATCAAATGTAATTATCCAGCTATTAAGTTAGATGCATTGTAATATCCCTCTCATCTATATATACCACCTTTTTTCAAGGAAAATTTTGCTTTATCTCATTATGCAGCGTAACTTGCATCTCTAAAGTAAACGAGCTCACACAACCTCTATCAATGCTATCTATATCTATGTTTACATCATGTAAAACTCCTAATATGTCAAGTCTATATATTAATATCATTTTTACCGAGTACATTATCTAATAAACGTACTTTACAAAATGTTATTTCAAAACAAGCATTAAACGTTAACGTTTACATCAAAACCCTAATTATATGTAATGTATACATATAAAATGAATGTACAAGCCTTTAAGCATGTGTACAAGTATCTAATACATAACATTTTGAAAATATCTATTCCCTTCCTATAATCAAGAGACAACTTTTGAAGCATAATGTACAAGCTAATTATGCCTAAAAACCTAATTAGGTCATTTAAGCTCCTAAACCATGTTTAAACTTTCCACCTCTTTAGCACAAGGTACAAACACTTAATGTATGACTCCTAAACCCTAATATATCCCTAATCTTAACCGTAATCCATGTTTTAAAATCCTAAACTCCAAACAAAACCCTAAAACCTTAATTTTACTTTAAACCTAAAACTAAACCCTAAACCTTAAAACTAATCCCTAAACCTTAATCTTAAACCCTAAACCTTAATCCTAACACTAATCCTAAACCCTAACTCAAATTTTAAGTCAAAAACCCTAACCCGAAACCCTAAACCAACCGACACCATTTTCTTCCATTTTGACCTATTTTGAACCAAACTAGCTAGCACCACACCTTGTCACCTCCTTGCTAGCTTCTTTAGCACCTAAAGCAACCAACCAAGTACCTTACAAGCACCTCCATCACCTCCTTGTAAGCTACTTGTAAACAAACATCTCCTTGTCATCCTTGTGGTTAGCCGTGACCCTCCACACCTCCACACCTCTCTTAGCTACCATCCTAGCTATCAATACACACCCCAAGCCTTCCTTAGTCATTCCCCTACAAGCCCTGGCCACTACACCAAGTTAACTTGGGCACTAAGGGTTTTTGAGTACTATAAATAGCCAAGACCCCCATTTCATTCAAATCACACCTCAAACATTTATCTCACAACTCAAATAGAGTTATAGCTCAGCCAAGGAAGAAGTAGAAGATCCATAAGATCAGAATAGAAGCCAAGAATTAAGTGAAAAGAAGCCCTTGAAGTCGTTACTAGGCGTAGAACCAGAAAAACCCATTTCGATTTTTTTAGACCATTTTTAGCCTCAAGTAAGATTATAATCTTTTTTAATAAGCTTATAATCTTTATTAGAATGTTCATAATACTCTTAAGATCATATATAAACTCTTGTTTGAAGCCTTGAATCCTCAACCCATGCGTTTTTTATTAAAACCCTAAAAACAACTCGTTTTGATTTTCTAGCAAACGAATCCTTTTTCTAAACTTTTGTTACGTTAGAACATATTATTTTACCTTATTATAATAAGCTATAACCAGCAAATATCATTTGGAATCTTAAAATAAGCTTGCATGGCTTTTTGGACTTGTTTTGCAAAAGTTTTCATGCATAGGGGTATATAACGCAACTTTCAAAATTTTATAACTAAAGGGGCTGAAAACGTCATTATTCCAAAGTTATAACTATGAGGTGTTGTTTTGCCAAGTTTTAAAGTTAAAGGTTTAATATATATATATATATATATATATATATATTATATATTATTTTATAAGGAACTAAAACATTGTAAAAGTTTATAAAACCAAGGGTATATATGTCATTTTCGTATTCTTAAATAACTATAAAAATATAATTATTTTGATACTAATTATAAAATATATATTAACATTATAAGACTCGATTTTGTTAAAACCCGACACATTTGTCGTTATTAATCAACGATCGACGCATTATAAATCAATTACGTTATATATTTAACGTAACTTATCATCGACTAGCTTTTGAAGAAACTTATAATCTTATCGTATCACGCTACTAGGGAATTTCATGTGAGGGGTTTCATTTGAGTATACGTTTTGACGAGTTTGCTGGGTTTACGATTTAAAGTGCCCTAGCTCCTCAAACGATACTGCATGACCTCTGAATTATGATAGCCCGAACAGTGATACAATAACTCCATAAATTAATAAATCAAAGTAATACGTTAAACTTTATGAAGTTTTGAAACATAAACAATCACACTAAGACTTGACATATTACCCCAGGTTGTGTGACGAAAGCCGTTACTTTCACTTGATATACTTTTGCCATCAATCAGATTTCCCTATTAAGGTGAGTTCATAGCCTCGCATTTTAACTCTTTGAAATGTTTTATACACCCGCAAGGGGGATACATGCTTAAACCATGAATATAAGTATTTTTCCAACTGTATGCTATCATGATATATTATTGCCTAAGTAACTACTTTTGCCATTAAGTCCCCACTATCATGAACCATTAATTACTTGTACCAAAACTTACTGGTTAAGTAGCACGAGATGCTGTGATAGATCTTATTTTGGACTGAAATCCCCCTTTGGTGTGTACCTTATACTTTATGGTAACCAAACTTACTTCACTTTGTAATAACTATGCGGGTGTTTGGCAAAGGCACCCGTTGGGGCAACTACTTGTAATTACTAATTATCTCAAGGCTTTGGTGTCATGAGCTTAGGGCAATAATACTGTTTTCCATAATAATTATGAATGCATGCAATTATTACTATTATGGGTGTATAACAACGTAACCCACTATTTATGATGGCTTGTATTCAAACTGTTTACTACAAACCTATGAATTTCACTCAACCATTGTGTTGACCTTTTTACCATGTTTATCTTCGGTATTTGAGCAACTTATGGCATAGAGTGGCACAGACTTAAAGATGGCTAAACTGTTATCATTCAAACATTATGTTTTTAGATGTTGGGACCTCTCTTTTGTAAAAACTCCGATGAATAAATAAATGATAACTAAATTTTCTAAAAACGTCTCTTTACGAATCGTTTTCTATGATTATGACTGTTGTACTATGAAATAATACTCCACATTAGCTTTTGCTGCTGTATTTATAAAAATGGGGATGTTATAGTTTCAAACAGCTATGCACATCTTTATGTTAGTTGAAAAGAGATATCCCCTCACACCAATAACTATCACAAATATGCTCAACAAAAACATTAAAATGTCAAATACCAATAACAACAACATGCAAACTCAAACATCAAGTGCTCTTCACAATGCCATCATGGAAGCTGGTGGTAAAGGTCGTCTACCAATATTAGCACCTGGTAACTACGTTCAGTGGAAATCTCAAATCTGTTAGGATTTAAAAGGCTTTATGGAATTACTACTGCTCAGGTATATATTAGTGCTGTCAAGTTATCTTAATGATGTTCAGTAGTTCAAATGATAATTATACTAAGTAGTTAGTACTGGTAGTATAATGTTACTACTGCTAGTTACTACTGTTAGTGTAAAGTTACTACTGTCAGTAGAAGTTAAGACTGTTCAGAGTTGAAGACAAGTGATTACTACTGCTAGTGTATTAGTTACAACTGTTAGTGTAACTTAGTACTGCTAGAATAAACATAGTACTACTGATGGAATATGAAGAAATATTCTAAGGAGTTAATGATGTTTGTGCTCAGTTAGTACTGTTGGATTACTACTGCCTTCAACAATGATGATGCTGCTTGTATATGTAACAACTGTTGATTAAGTTACTACTGCTACATGAAGATAAGGACTACTCAGAGTCAAAGACGCGTCATGATTATATTTAGAATGTATTTTGTGTATATCTCATATATTTAGGAGATTTGGTTAGGTCCTATCATGTACAGGACTCCTTGTACTATAAAAGGAGTCCTTAGGTTAAGAAGAAAAACACACATCCTTGATATACATCTTCTACACATATATTCTCTCATAGCTTTAAGGTTTTGTAAACCCTAGTACTGTTTGAGTACTCGTATTATTTGCATTAATAATATTAAAGCTTTTTGATTAATTCACCGTTTCATTCATTTCAGTTCATTGTTATTCTTCTTGATCATTAAAGGTTAGATTCCGCATAACCTTTAGTGAAACATCATAACAAAGTTTCTCTTATTGTTAGCTTGTGTATATCCAAGATAACAATAACCTTACAAGCTAAGGCAATAGATCCAAGTTTGGGAACAACAAGTGGTATCAGAGCTTTTTGAGAAAACTTTGATCAAAGAAGTATAACACTCTTACCTCATCACTAAAACATAAACAGAAATGGATCCATATAATAACACAACTCCCACATCCACAAAACTCCTAATCCTTGACACTGGAAAGTTTGAACAATAGAAGTTCAAAATCTAACAGTACCTACAACATGAACACTATGCTTTATGGGAAGTCATAGAGTTTGGTGACTCCTACAAAGTCCCTCCAGAAGAACCAGGAAAAGTAGTATCTGGTGAAGGTTCTGCAAAGAAGAAAGGAAGGACTGTAGCTATAACTACTAAAGACAAGTAGAAAAGGAGAAATGGTGTCAAAGCAAGAACTACTCTACTGTTGGCTCTCCCTGATGAACATCAGTTGAGATTCAGCAAATATGATAATGCCAAAGAACTATGGGAAGCCATTTTGAAAACCTTTGGTATAAATGAAGCCACCAAGAAGACAAAGAAGAACCAGTTAAAGCAGCAATATGGTAACTTCAAGGCTGAAGGATCTGAGACACTTGAGCAAACCTTCAATAGATTATAGGCCATTGTGAGTCATCTTTAGTTCATGGATGTTCCAATTAAACAAGATGATTTAAACCATAAGTTTTTGACAAGTCTTGCACTAGAATGGCTAATGTACACCATTGTTTGGAGAAACAGAGATGATCTAGACACAATGAGTCCAGATGATGTGTATAATCATCTCAAAGTCTATGAACCAGAGGTCCAAAAGAAGGCAGGATCAAACTCTCAAAACATGGCCTTTATTTCTTCATCAAACACCAATAGTGGAAAAAGTGAAGTTCCCACTGCTAGTGTTCAGACTGTTAGTGTTCAAGTTTCCACTGCTAGTACTGATATTGTTGCTACTAGCCTTAGCCATGATACTGTCTGTGCATTCATAGCTACTCAGCCAAATGGTTCTCAAATTAAATATGAGGACATCACTCAGATTGATGATGATGATATAGAAGAGATGGATATAAAGTGGAACTTGGCTTTGTTAAGTATGAGGGCTGATAGGTTTTGGAAAAAGACTGGTAAAAAGATTACCATTCAAGGATCTGATGTAGCTGGTTTTGACAAATCTAAGGTGGAATGCTTTAATTGACATAAGATGGGTCATTTTGCTAGAGAATGCAGAGCACCAAGAAGTCAAGACAGAGGAAAGAGAGAAAGCTACAAGAGGGATCCTAAGGTTGAAGAGCCTGCTCCTAAGGCAATGATAGCCATTGATGGCATTGGATAGGATTGGAGCTATATGGCTAAGGAAGATGAAGCTTCAAACCATGCTTTTGTGGCTGATGCAGAGGAAGTTCCAACAGAATTTGCTCTAATGGCCATGTCAAGCTCAAGCTCAGATAATGAGGTATATGATGATTCCTTTTGTTCTAAATCATGTAGGAAAAACACAGAAAACCTCAACACTAAGATTATCAAGTTAAATGAAGAACTTAGTGATTGTGAAACTGATTTGTTTAATTATAAAAGAGGTTTATCACAAGTTGAGGCTAGATTGGTTGAATTTAAAAATAATGAAATTAAATTCTGTGAAAGAATTAGAGTCCTTGAGAGAGATGTAAAGATTAGAGATAATAAAATTGAATCTCTCAGGAGTGAACTTGAGGAGTTAAAGAAGGAAAAAGAAAACATAGATTTTAAAATAAAAGGATTTTCCAATGCTTCAAATGATCTAGATGATCTCTTAGGGAATCAAAGATCTGTGAAAGATAAAACAGTTTTGGGACTTAATGAGTATAGTGTTGTTCCACCCCCTCCTGCACAAGTCTATTCACCTCCTGTGAAAGATCTGTCTTGGATGGGTTTGCATGAGTTTGTTGATGACACTGTTACTGATTATACTAGGCCCACACCTAGTGTAGATGTATCAAAAGATGACACTGTCACTAATAATTTTTCTGTTTTTGAACAAAGAGGATCATCTGGTAATGTTGTGTTAAAACCTTAGGTTAAATTTGTGAAAGGAACTGGTTGTTCTAATGCCATTAAAGTTAATAATACTAAAAGTGCTAGGAAACCAACTGTGAAATATGCTGAGATGTATAGGAACACTTCAAAAAGTCCTAGAGTTAGGGGAAACCAAAGGAATTGGAACAATCAAAAATCCCAACAACTAGGAAAAGAATTTTTGATGCAAAATAAAGCATGTTATAAATGTGGAAGCTTTGATCATTTG
>BQNB010119933.1:8207-20727 GCA_026074375.1 Tanacetum coccineum
AACTAAATTTGCTATTTACTTTTACTTATATGTATTTTTCTTTATCTATGATCGTTTGAATTAATATATTATTGATATCATTCTGGCAAATAACACGTCAATTGAACAATGAATGGCTATTCCATATGTATTTTTCTTTATTAAGTATATATACATTTTGTATATCACGCTCCTCACTGTAGTTTTATTGTACGTAGATGTGATTTGTCACGTAGTCTCTTGTGATGATTTAGACCTTCTTGACATTAATGAAAAAACGGGTTATAAGCTTCAATGGCA
The DNA here is from genome assembly GCA_026074375.1 of Tanacetum coccineum. NCBI lineage: Eukaryota > Viridiplantae > Streptophyta > Magnoliopsida > Asterales > Asteraceae > Tanacetum > Tanacetum coccineum. The sequence goes on from BQNB010119933.1 coordinate 8,487, forward strand.
AATTCATGTTTGTAAACATGTCTCCCATACTTTTTACAGTGGAATTGGATACTTTTGGGTGACTATTTATGACATTGAGCTTATTAAAAAAACACATGTAACAATTAATTGTAGGTTCACGATAAATATACCGCTTTTAGTATTTACATAAATTATAAACTGAGGAAAACCAACATTAAAAAGTTAGGGTTTCTGATTAAACGACTTTAACACTGAAGAAGATGAACTAGAAAAAGAAATAATAACTTATAATATTTTCGCAGAGGTGCAACGGTTCAGTTGCATGTCTTGATGATTGAAAGAAAATGGTTAACAAAGTAAATACTTTTCTTATTTTATTTTATTCAATTGCCACATATTTACATCTTTTATGTTTCAAGTTAATAACACTAGGAAAATTAGAAAGTGAATAAAGTTTTTTTTTTCCCATTAATATTGAAATTAAAATTTATTATAGTAAATATGATGTAAAAAAGTAACACTTAACTTATTTCATATATTTTTTTTAGCATTTTCGGAACTTATATCCCAATTTTTTAAGTATTAATATAAAAAGTAAATTTTGTTTACAAACCTTTATTAAATGCCATAAAATGTTAAGTGTGTTTGTTGTTACACATTTTTTTTTATGTTGTTGTTACATTATTTTACTCTTTTTCAAAGAGAAATTTTCTCAAAATTATATGCTATCAATAATTAAATGTCTTTTATAGTGTTTCAATAATTTATTTGTATCATAATGTATCATTAATATTTTCTATTCATACATATAACATATCATTTATCTATATAATATCACAAATCGATCTCTTATATAAACACCATTCAATGATTTCTTGAAGTATGTATTAGCGTATCCTTACATCTAACATATTATATATTAACGTTATAGAATAAATCAATCGCTTATATAAACATATTGAGATATACTTAACTTTTATTAAATGCCATAAAATGTTATGTGTGTTTTGTTTTAACATATTTTTTATGTTGTTGTTATATTATTTTCCTTTTTTCTGGACTGATATATTCTCAAATTTATATACCACAAAATATTAAATATCTTTTATAGTGTGTCAATAATTTATTTATATCGTAATTTAACATTAATATCTTTTATTCACGGGGCTAACATGTAATTTATTTACGCAATAGCACAAATCGATCTCTTATAAAAATACTATCAACGATTTCTTAAGGTCCCGTGAATTTCACGGGTCAATAACCTAGTTCTTTTATTATAAAAAAATCTGCTGCGCCAAACACGCCCTTAAAATAAGTCGGAAAACTCACTTATAACGAAATCAGCATGATCCGAAACCCACAATCCACAAATAAGCTCATAGCCCGGTCCAGTAATAATTAAGCCTAGCCCAAGAAGAAAGCCCCATTTCCAACCACATAAAGCAGGTTCATTACTTCATTTGAGTGTCTCTTTTAGGGTTTGGCTAATAGTGTAAAAAAGGTTATTTAGCGCCGTCGTGGTTCTCACAACCTTCTCAAACCCAAATCATGGCTGTCGGGTATTGTCTCTTAACTCATTCTTCATTTATGTTCATTATTTCATTAACTGATTCCTGCTGTTCGGTTTACATGCTTTTCTACAATTGTTTAGTAATTAATGGTAATATTATTGTGATTGACTGATTTGTGTAGTTTATGCATTTAGTCATGTGGATTGTGCTTTTAAGTGTGGTCTTTGCAAAGGGTGTTTGTTTCGGATTATATAGCGGGATTATGGCTTATTAGGTTTTCGGCTTATGTTTCATAAGCTCACTTTTCGATGCGTTTTTTGAACTTTTCGGCTTGTATAAGCTTATGATGTCATAATAAGCTTATATAAGTCGAAAAGCTTCAAAATGAGCAACAAAAATAAGCCGAAAATCAAATAGGCCATAAGCCCGCTATATAATCCGAAACCAAACACTCCCTTTTTTCAATGGTTCATTTTAGTTGTTAATTGGTTTACTGATTCTTGTGATTTATGCTAATGTTCCCTAGTTTTGTGCTGTATGCACTTTTAAAATAAACATGCTTTTACTTTTTCTATTAAATTATGCTTTTTGTCAAATTGGTCGTTGAAACTTCTTTTTAGTCGTAAGTTGACTCTCCGATTTCGTGCGCATGTGGATTTATGCTTCTGAATTGTGTTGCTTGTCAAATTAGAGTTCATATTTGTCACAAAGTTGGTTTACTGTTTATAGTCGCAAAGTGATTATCTGTTCTTGCGCTTCAGATTTGTATTATATGTCAAATCAGTGTTTAAAGCTTTTATTTAAGTCATACTTTGGTTCATTGATTTTATGTTGTTAATACTTGTCTATTGTGTTGTTTATTGCTTCAAAGGTTTACTATAGTATTATAGTTACAAAATGATTTACTGATTTTGTGTTTATGCATTTGTATTCGTATATTATGCTTCTAGGAAGGCTTGTCTGTCAAATTCGTGTTTAGTATGTATGCTTTTTGTTTTTATTTTGTTTCATTTCTGTTTTCAAAGCTTTGTTAATAGCGGCAATTTAATTTGTTGATTTACTTGTTTTTTCTAATTGTGCAGTAAGAACAAGAGAATTTCCAAGGGAAAGAAGGGTGGAAAGAAGAAGGCGTAAGTGTTCATTGATCCTTGGTTGATTTAAAGCGCTTATATTAAAATCTTGTATTCTGTTATATGATTTATTTGGTGAATTGATTACAGAGCTGATCCCTTCTCCAAGAAGGACTGGTATGACATCAAAGCCCCATCGTTGTTCAACACCAGAAATGTTGGCAAGACCCTTGTTTCTCGAACTCAGGGTACCAAGGTGAGCTTCTTTTTATTTGGTGCTAACTTATGTATATCTAAGGTTTTGTATTGGTTATTGAATGATTAATTGTACAATACTAGTCATCATAATTAGATACTCGTAAGTTTTATATTTGATTGGGATATCTGAGAAATAAATGTTGTTTTGTGACATCAAAAAATGTTATTTTTAAGTGTTGTGACCAAATTGGCATGGAAGTTTGTCCATTAGTTAGCTTGGAATCTGAGATTGGGTTGTTGGTTTCAATCTCTTTTTGATTTTCTTTTGTACATGTGCATATATCACCATAAAGTTTATTTTGACGTTGTATAATTGTGCCGATGTGAGTCAAATAGAGGTCAACCCCTTCTTGCATAGAAAACAATTCTTGTAAACCACTTTAATCCTAGCATATGATTGAAACACCAAAAATTTCTGCGTTGATAGATTGTCAGGATTGACATAGGGAACAATGGATTGGAAACTCATTTTGTTTGTTAACTCATGATCCATATGTAAAGTCTTCTGATATTTCTTAAAAACCTTGTATATAATGTTATCCAGATATAATCGAGTTTCTTGTGAAACTTATGCTGTATAGAAGGCGTTATCTCCAAAAAATGTCTTCTGGTGTTCGAATGCAGTTAGGCTCAACGAAAGAGTTAATTTATTAATTTGTTTAAATTTATGTAAACTTTTATAGAGGTCAAATTTCTTTTGCACCCATACTCCTGGTTATTGTGTGTTATCCAAATAGTTGCGTTAGTTACTTTGCTTAACTAGTTTTTCAATGTATACTAATTTATGATTAATATCTTATCAGATTGCTTCAGATGGATTGAAGCATCGTGTGTTTGAGGTATCTTTGGCTGATCTTCAAGGTGATGAGGATCACGCTTACAGGAAGATCCGTCTGAGAGCTGAGGATGTCCAAGGAAAGAATGTGTTGACCAACTTTTGGGTAAGACTAGAATCTTTGTCCATTAGTATTTGTTTTTGGACAAATCCCATTGAATGATGAACCCTATATAACTTGGCTTTTGCAAATCTCTTTCCAGGGAATGGACTTCACCACTGACAAGTTGAGATCACTTGTGAAGAAGTGGCAATCTTTGATTGAGGCACACGTTGATGTTAAGACAACTGACAACTACACATTGAGAATGTTCTGCATTGGATTCACAAAGAAACGTGCCAACCAGGTGAAGAGGACCTGCTATGCTCAATCTAGCCAAATCCGTCAGGTAATATCTCTTCTTGAATTGTTGAGTATGTTTTACTCGTGAGTAGCTGATAAGTTACAAATTGATTACTTATGCTCATGTTTAACGGTATACCGTTTTGTTTTTTTAGATTCGCCGCAAGATGAGGGAGATCATGGTTAATCAAGCCCAATCGTGTGATCTTAAGGAGTTGGTTCTGAAGTTCATTCCTGAGTCAATTGGCCGAGAGATTGAGAAAGCAACATCAAGCATCTACCCTCTGCAGAATGTCTTTATTCGCAAGGTCAAGATCTTGAAAGCTCCCAAGTTCGACATCGGCAAATTGATGGAGGCAAGCTTCTAAACCTTGTTTGATCATCCGATTTTCAGCAACTGAAATCTTATGATTTTTTATTGGTCTAGTGCATATCTGAAACAGTTGTCTTTTGCGATAAACAGGTTCATGGTGATTACTCAGAAGATGCAGGTGTAAAGATTGAGAGGCCTGCTGAGGAAGAGGTTCCTGAAGAAACTGAAGTGATTGGTGCTTAAATGAGATTTTGTTAGCTCTGTTTTGCCTTGTCTCTTTTATATTCTGGTAAACCGAATGTTTAATTAAAAAGTCGTCATGTATGTTTGTTCTCTTTTCATTAGAGATGTAACAATGTGGATTTTGTTTCTATGAGAGATTAGAGTTTTGAGATTACATGAAAATGGAGAATGTTTTGGTCCCTGTTGGTTTACAAAAAATTATTGGCAAGGGTCGGGGGGTAAAACTACATTGCTTATATTGTGCCATGTTCACCATTCAGTCCCCTATATAGCATTCGGTAAGACTGAAGATAACAACACGATGGTCGCCTATTGAAATAGTGTTATATTTCAAAACCAGTTCTAACATTTGGAAGGCATTTGTCGGCCATTTCGTTGATTTGGGTTATGTTTGAGATGGGGCGATTAATAACCCATTTTGAGCAATATTTTCTGAACACTCGCTTGACTCGTGATATATGGTACTGTGTGACACCCCCTACTTGTTATATAAGATGAGCCAAAATAAAATAATGGGTGCATTCCTGATAAATTTAATTTGACTCAAAAGATTTTAGAAGCCTGAAAAATAGGCCCAGCTCAGGCCCATTAAAAGCCGAAGCAAACAAGGCATATGTTCAGAAGTACACTTAGAGCATGGGGTGTGATGGCGAAGCACACTCGCCAGTCTGATGTGGCCTTCGCCACTGGCTCGCCACCATACCAGCCTTGCTCGCCACTTGCAAAAACCCGGGTGCCTCGCCAGTTCTACGACGAAGCAAAAGAACAAGAAATATAAACGTTTTAATATTTTTGAACCGTTAGGATTTTCTAATTAAAAAATATATATATATATCCTCTTTATACTATAAATACCACTTCTTTCAACCTAAATTTCACATTTATTCTTAAACAAAAATTATATCATATACCCCATGTTAAGACACATATTTAACAATGTCTTGTGCACTCTCCCACATACCGAGTCTGAAGTACGAAGCATAGGCGTTCAAAAACTAACAGTTGACGAACAACATAACGATTCCAGCAAAAACAGCGATTCTGGATAAGCCTTCAGCAATCTGACACACACATTCATACACAGCTAAAGACGAATCTTTAAAAAATGCAAATACGACAAAATGTAAAATGCCATTAATCCACCAATAGAAGCGCACGTAGTGCTTTGATCCAACAGTTTTTTACAAAACAGGAGTTCTAGATAAAAGATTTTAAAAGAAGGTTCTGATAAAGATTACGAGCTGAATCTTTCTATGTATGGAAAGGCGGCAAAACTTGAAAAACTTAAGGATGCTAAGTTAGCTTGGCTATTGGATAAATACTACTACCGCTCACAAGAAAGTGTAGGTTGTTCATCATCACATGCTAATTTATATCTTACTGAGAAAGAGCTATATCAACTACATCTAGATGAAGAAGCCTTAAGAGAAACACTAGAAGAACAAGCAATGGATGCAATAGCACGGGAGGAGAAGATTAAGCAAAAACAAGTTGATGATGATGAATTCGTTTTGACATTTGGAAGGGTCAGAATTGATTAAGATTACGAGTCATCAGATTAATAAACTAGGACCTATGTTAATGTAATGTTGTTTTAATATAATGTTTTAAATAAAGTATTGTATTTTAAATATCGTTATTACTTTATATTTTCAAATTTTGAATTCAAAGGGTTAGTTATTTCGTTATAAACACCCTTACAATCTCCTCATTGCATTTTTAATTTTCGTATAATTCCGTATTGTATTTTTAATTTCCGTATGTTTGTGTGAAAAAAATTGAAAGAAAAAAAAAATAGTTAGTGGTGGGACCCAAGTGAAGAGGTAAAGGTGTGTTATGAGTGAAGGGGTATTTTTGAGTGCGAGTGAAAAGCTGATGTGGCAGCCTGCGGGCCCGTTACCCTCTAATATTAGCAATCTCTGGCATTAAAACACGTAGCCAATTTCATAAAAAAATGGGGACACGTACCTACATACGTGTTCTTCTCCAAAAATATCAGGAAAAACACACACTCATACACAGTTGAAAACACACACAATTCCGGCGACCTCCTTCAACCCCAAGGTGCGTTTTATTCATGGTGTATTTGTTTTAAATTTTTTAATGGGTGTTTAATTTTTTGGGTTTAAATCACGCCTCTTTAATTTGTTATTATGAGGAAGAGAAAGAAGAAAATGATTACGATGGTAGTGGTGAATAGTGATACCAGGAATCAAGGTTAGCAGGAAATGGTCCGCCAAAAGGCTGCAAAGAGGTAAAAACTTTTCATATTTTTCATGTCTTTTAATTAATTGATTACAACTGAGATTTTTGGCTTTGATGTTTCTCAAGTATGGCTTAAATAAATTAATGTGCAGATGTTTAGCGGAAAAATGAGCAACCTTGAATTATGACATACAATTGAGCACAAAGAGGTAATTTTCTATCCAATAATTTACAAGCTTCTATTTCTTTCTGAAAATTTTAGTTTTTTTTAGCTTTCTATGTGGTGCAATTTTGCAGGTGACTGAATTTTTGGTTTCGCGTATGTCGCCCTTTGTTAGTGAAGAGGTGGTTGACGGTTGCGGCTTTGCCTGTTGATATGTTGGTGGGTCATATATTGTATTTTAATTCTTATTATACTTTGTTGGTTGTACTATAGGGTCATTTTTTCCGGCTTACGAGCTTATGGCTTATTTAAGTCCATAAGCTCAGCGCGTCGGCCTAATAAACTCATAAGCCGAAAAAGGGCTTATGAGTTTTTTTTTTAATTCAAATAAGCCCACGAGCCTACAAAATAAGCTATTCCAAACGCCCCTTTACTTCCATATTTTAATGCACAGTTCGTATTACTTCTCTGTGTTGCGTGCTTGCATCTTATGTGAAATAAAATGACCCGACACATACTTTTAATTATGTTTTTTTTCCTTAACTGATGTCTGCTCATTTCTGTTCTTAATCTAATCAAATTGAATGGTGTATTGATTGGAAAGGCTGGAGACACAATTCGGACGTTGCAAAATAGCTCAGCGGCAAGGATCCAAATCACATGGGATGCGGAGGCTGATCCCCATTCGGAAAATAGTCAAGGTGCGAACTTTATTCTCTTTTACAACTCTCTTGAATGATGAAGCGGATAAAAAAGGTTGAAATGATTTACCGTTTTGGTTTTGGGTTCTTATCAGACAGAATTTGTAGATTGGACATGCAGTGAAACAATAATCAAGTTTTTTCTTGGATTGCTGCTGGACGCTGATGCTGCTATTGTAAGGTTGCATGATCAGCCCGGTTTTACTGGAATAAAAAAAAGCGAGCAGAGGTACTTTTACATCGTTCTATATTCCTATATTAGTTTTTTGCTATTTGTTTACGATTCACCTCAGGTTGAAGTGACCTCGCAAGTTGAACCATCCAACGATGCAGCCTGCTCAAACCGTGATATCCATGTTGGTATGTCCTTTGGGTTTAAATGTGCTGATAGGATTGTCGATACTGCTCATACAAAATATGCTCATCTACAGGTTTGTTGAATTCATGTGCTGTTTCAATACTGATGGCTTTCACAGCGGCACATTAATGTTTGGCTTCTTGCTTAATATCGTTCAGGAACAACATCCAATGTTCGCGGAGGCTCTTCAAGTTGTGGGAAACGAAAGACGCACCCTCACGTTGATACAGTTTGCATAGGCAGTGTGCACAATCCATCTTGGTTGATACCCAAGGTCAGTATTTTTGTCTTCCCAATATTTTCGCTGTAAATTTTTGTTGTCCAAACAGCCAATCTAAAGGTTTGTGAAAATAGCCCTAAACAAGTTTTTAACAAGTTTTTTAGAACATCTTTTGTGCACTTAATTATTGTACAAAATCCCCTGTCCAAACTGCCCCTAACCCTGATTTTGTAACGTTTTTTCTTGACTTTTTTCCTGTCCAAACAGCCCTTTATAACCTTTATGTCCTATAAAACTCTAAGCTGATTTTCTGCATATAATAGTAAATCATGAAAAGGCGATGGCCTGATGTAAAATTTGACAGTTACCATTTTGAACCTTTAGATAGTGTGATGTCAAAATCCGTGCTTTTGATGACTCAACACACAAAACTTATGTGGATATGAAGGTATAAATGATTCAATATAAATATTGTTTTGTACATGAATTGGATCTTGCTAATGCGGGTTCTGTATTGCAGATGCTGATATTGCCAGCCGCGTAAGGGCGAACTGCGGTTTGTGTAGCCATTATACACAGTCCGTCTCGGTTGATACCCAAGGTTAGTATTTTTGTTTTCCTGATATATTTGCTGTCCAAACAGCCAATCTAAAGTTGTACCTTTTGAAGCCTTTTGGTGGGCTTATTATATCATATATGTCAGCAAACAGCAGCCCTTTTGTAATAGTTTCAGAATTATGTTACCATTGCATTAAATTTGTCTAAATGAAAGGGTTATTCTTCATTTTTATTGTTGTTATTTTAGTATACTTTGTACCCAAAAAAATTAGCCATAAGCTTGCATTCGAGACTGAAAAATTTGCAAGCAAGCAAGCTTATAAAAAGTTCATAAACACCACATGAACCATTTGCATCAGTTGTGGCTTGCATTCCTTACTGAACTTTTTTATAGCAAGAAAGCTTATAAAAAGTTCATAAAAACCACATGAACTATTTGCATCAGTTGCATTCCTTACTGAACTTTTTTTCGCAACCATTTGCTTACACTTACTTTTATATAGCAAGCTTATGGCTTATGTGGTTTTCGGCTCTTGGTTCATAAGCTCACTTTTAAAAATGCAGACATTAGAAATGAATTCCGAATAAAGGAAGTACCTTAACATTCATATACAATAAAGTTATGAGAAGAATGTTTCAGCCTTTTACTATATAATAAAGTCTCCATTTAGTCAATTGAGGTCTTTAATGTAAAATGTTTAAGATTTAGGCATCTAGCCTTTGATAAGTTAATCTAGCCATATGTTCCGTATGTATCATGCCAATCTCCTTGACTTAGAGTCACTTTAGCACATGATGACGTGATTTGTTCGTTTGGCATTGCCTATCTTTGTTGACTTAGTGGTGAGAACAGACTTTTATCCAACTTTTTCTCTACGTTGCATTAACAATTTTTCCATCTTTTTATAGTTTTCCTCTGTTTACATGAAAACAGTCAGTGAGATGCATCGACGTGTGGTTTTGTGCTAAAGCTCAACAGATTGTTTTTCACACAACCGGTACGCTAACTTAAATTGTGTTGATGCTTATTATTACAAAAAAAATTAGTGCTACAAGAACAAATAAGGTATAAAGGTATTATATTTTTGATACAGGTAAAAACCCAAGGGCAGTAGGAGTACCGTTACCTAATGTCTCAAAATCTATTTCTGAGCTTACGGCTTTGAAAGGTGTTGGTCCTGCTGATGTCTTGGCTGCTTATGCTCCTGATGTTGCAACATTCATGTCCGATGAGGTAATGACAATTGTTTTTGTTTTGGAAGAAGTGGTTAATGTAGGGTGTTTGGCACTTTGTCTAAAAAGTGTATATATGTGCTTTGCAATAATCGTGATGGTTAGTTTGCTTCAAATAATTTGGTTCAGCACAGGGTATAGGGGGTCATATGAGATATGAGAGATTGACAATACATTTGAGTAGTAAGAACCACATAACAAGTATCTTAGCTTAGTTTGAGACCTATGAACCTACGATGATAAGTTAAAAATACTAGACGCGGCATGATGCTTGGTGCTCACGTTGTTTGGATAATAAGCTAATCCAAACACCCAATATATATAATTTAATGTTGATGGTATATTTGAATTTTAAAGCTTGCAAAAGCATAATCTTGTTGAGTTTAAAACTATTAAGTTTTGGAAAATTGGCAAGGCACCGGGATAATTTTGTGATATTTTTGGTATTTAATAGAATTTTCTTGCTTATGGTGAAAAGTGAGACATCTGCTATTGTTATTTGGAACTGCATTCATGTGCATGGATTCGGTATAGGCAATAGACGTGTTGTGAAGTATATTTGTTGATAAAGTGATAATGATGTTATGTACATGACAATTTAATCTTATGTAAATAAAATAGTGGTTATGTATACCATAAACATATATAATGATAGAGTCAAGTTGGGTAAACAAAAAATAAGAAACCAAAAAAGGGTTAACTATAGTCCATTTCCATTTCTTTGATTATTACTGAAACAATATAAGATTTGCTATCATGTTTAACACGCTATAAGAATTTAATGTTGGTGCATAAGAACAAAAACATAGAACATTCAGACTGTTTACTTTATCATGGCGTAAAGTGCCTTTTTTCTTGCACTAAAGCAGTGTTAATTTTACTCATTTATGTCATTTGCTATGAATTTTTTAAACATAACTATTTTGGTTGAAAGATTGGAGCCTTTGATGAAAAAGCTAAAGGAGCATATGGGTTCGGATAAATGAGACTTTCATATTATGCAGGCGACTTCTGAGTGTATTCAGCAAAGCAGCAGCAGATGACGTACCAATAGAAGTAAGCTACATATTTCTCTTACACTTCTCATGCTTTCAATCACAAGCAAAATCTATGTTTCCTTATACACACGTGTAATTTCAGATGCCGGACTATCTTTGCTGCAAAATCACACCGGATATATTTCGTGGCCCTGTCATCACTCCAAGTGGTTTAACTTACGAAAGGGCCGTCATTCTTGATCATCTGGAAAAGGTATTTGTTCTTTTAGCATTTGGTTTGGATAGTCCTCTTGAACGTGATGTCGTTATACACCATTAATGAAGTAAATTTAGACTTTGATTTTGGATAAATCATTTCGATTATATACAGGTGTTTAAAACCTGGAGTTGGCAATATCGTCAATTTGGATTATGTTTTATGTGTTCAAATGTATAGAGTATAAAATTTCCGAAATTGGCTTTGAAAAAATATGGTAGATCTACTGTAACCCTTTGTTTTTTGTAATCATATCACCTCATTTTTAAATGAAATTAAAGAATGTAAAATTAGAAATAAAATCTTGGTGTAACATTTGTGATGACACCCATATGAAAAATTCTGGATCCGCAGTGCACTCAAAATCCAAAACCAAAGTCTGCTGTTATTGTTCTTCAAATTGTCTTTCTTACATTATGATTTACGTATATTGTTTACACCGAGGTAGGCGGGGAAGACAGGAAACCCTTCTCCCATCGCAACTGATCGCGAATTTGGCAATTAAAGAATCAGTAGAAGCATATCTGGAAAAGCATGGTTGGGCATATAAGATGGATTGAGAGATAAATTATAAATACATACATTTAGCGTTACAAAAACGACCAACCACTGTGTCGTTTTGATGATGGGCCACTTTTAGCCCAAATACATCGGCCTGTATCATCCTTCCTTTTCACTCCCTCTTCCTCCATTTTTCTATAATCACCTTCCAGTTTCAACCACACCCACCAGACACATCCATCACAAACTCAAAACAGGAAACTCAGGTCAACACGATGAGAAAGAAGATGGGATCTATTAATGAGGGGTTTTGTTAAAATTATGGCTTTGTTAATTCATTCTTAAAATTAGGGATTTGTAATAATTTGGGGGTTTGTTAATTTCAGTATTTTTTTTATAAATTTCTGTGGTTTACATAAACTTTGGTGTTTTTTTTTTGTAGCTCATATGATTTGATTTTCGATGTGGTTGCGGCTGCGATGGTGAAAGTCGAGGAGGAAGATTAATGCTT